>CAJVSB020000155.1:0-79091 GCA_911865555.2 Thlaspi arvense
GCCGAAGTCTGACAGGCAGGCCCCGTGGTCCTGGCGGAGCAGGACATTGGAGGCCTTGATGTTGCCGTGGACAACTTTTCCCGGAACGTGCAGGTGGCCAGACCCCTCGCAGTGCCCAGCGCTATTCTCATCCGGTTGTCCCAGTCCAGCGGCGTGCGGCCCGACCCTCTGCTGCCTGCGAAAATCGCAAACCGGCGAGGTCCGGTCAATTACAGTAACATATGCGCTGGGATAGATGCAGTGAAATACTGTTTATGTCCCTACAATTTTTTGGATTATGCAATTTAATGACAGGATCTAGAATTCCAAAGCGAAAAGGGCCTCATGGCTTGCAAGTTGTTGTTAAATGCAGCGGAGAAGAGAGAAGGAAGTTAGTAGATTCCAATGTTCACCAATTCGAATGCTAAAACCAAATTTCTATCACTTTCAATTTTAGAAAATCGCCCCATGAATTTAGAACTTCTTCAATTGCACCCAGAATTTTCTGAAAAGTATTGTCAGTGGTAAATTATGACAACATAAAAATAAGAAAACTTTCAGACTGATGGCCAGTTCTTGTTTTCTAGTTACCCATACTAAAAAAGTGAACTACAATAGAGGGCATGAAAAATAATGATTAAAAAGCAAAAAACACAAAATAGAACCTCACATGCTCATCATGCTGCCTAGTCAAAAGTAATCATTACTCCTGGACAGTTTGGGAAATGTCCAATTTACCTCCGTGGATAATAAAGTATTACATGTTAGAATGAACAGGATTTTTAAAGTCTGTCGTCAAATCGCCCGCTAATAAAGGGGCTCAAAGCATGTCGGTTGAACCATGCCGATCACTTTCTAAATGCTGGTTTTACGGATAAATAAATAATAAGTATATGTATATATTAATTATGCAATAAATAAATATTTGTGCGCAGACAGGCAATATAACGTAAGAAAGCATAAAGACCACCTAATCTTGCGCCCAGCGGGCCGCGTTTCGCACCAACCCAGAAACATTCGCGTTTTCCGGGTGGCTATCAGCAGATGGCATAAAATAAATATATAATGTCAAAATTAAAAGAGAGAGATATATGTAAACAGGAAAAATAGAATTTCCATTTTTGCAAGCTCAGACTTCTTCACCGCAAAAATGCAGAAAGCCGAAAATGTAGCTCGAATTGTAATGTTAGAGAGAGAGGCGGAGAGAGAAAGTGAGATTCACCATGAAGAAGAGCGGATAAGCTGCCGGCAGGCATGAAATCGAAGACAAGCAACTTCTCGTCCTTGGAGTAGTAATAAGCCCTGAGAGGAAGAACATTATTGTGCTTGATTTTGCCTAAAACCCCATCTGAGTTTCGAATTCCTTCTTTGTCACCACCACGTCCTTCAATCTCTTCACCACCACCGTCGTTCCCTCCTCCAGCACCGCCTTGTACGACGTTCCCACGCTTCCCTTCCCTAAAACTTCCGCAGAAGCTCTCAATAGATCCTCCAAATCGAAGCTGTAAACGCCACCATCAAAGAAAACCAGCTTGTTTCTCTCTCCCTCGGCCGAAAGGCCGGTCACGTCGTCCTTCGAGGACGAGGTCCCGGGATCCGCAGCACCCTCCGCGGCCCCCCTCGCCGTTACTGGTGGTTTCGGTGTTTTCGGCCCTCTGGCCGTTGTTGACCCCTTTCGCAACAGAGGATCAGAATTAGAAGCAATAAGAGGAAAATGAAAGCAGCCCCGACTGAGATTCCGATAATGGCGGCTGTGGAGAGCTTTTTGGACTTTTTGTGAGGTGGGCTTGGTGGCACAATTACAGATGGTGACGGCGCCGGAGAGGGAAAGAATGAGCTGTTGCAGGGCTGCAACGGTCCGCCACAGAGATTGATGTTTCCGGCGAATGCAGATTTGGGAAATTTCGATAATGTTCTGGGGATTGAACCGTTGAGATTGTTGTTCGAGACATTGAAGTTCACTAGGCTTGCTTGATGCTGGGTAAGTTACCTGTGAAGCCATTGTTCTCTAACAAAAGCCACGTCAAGTGGGTCAGATTATTGACGGAGAATGGTATCGACCCCGTGAAGTTGTTGCTGGAGAGATCTAAACGAGTCAAGCGAGTTAACTCGGGATGCTCTGCGGAAACCCGCCGGAGAATCGGTTGTCCTGGAGGTAGAGGCTGCGCAGGAGCTTCAGATTGGAGAAATCGGCCGGAATCTGACCAGATAGGCGGTTAGACCGGAGGCTGAGAGCTCTGAGCTGGGTCAGGTTCCCGATCGTGTTCGCCGGAATTTCACCGACAAGGCCGACGCCGGGGAGTCGGAGAGATTGGACGAAGGAGCGATTGGCGTCGCACCGGACGCCGACCCAGGTGCAGGCCGAGTCGGACTGGTTCCATTGGATGCGATTCTCGTGAGGGATCCGGAGATGAAAGCAAGAGGGCTTGCTTGTCCTGCGTCGGCTCGCAGTCAACTCGGTGGCTCAAAATCACCATCAACAGAAAAAGGCAGAAACTAGCAACAACTAATCCGTTTCTTGAAAACACTTCCGCCATTGATTTTGTTTCCTGTACCACGCAGCAAAAAATGGCAATTAAGGTTGTTTTTATTTGGGACCTTCAAGGAGAGGTCTCTGTTGCCTGCTTTGGACTGACCCAAAAGCAATTTTCCGATGATAGGCCATGAGCGAGAGTGAGGGACTTAGAGAGAGAAATGTATAGTGTTGGGACTAGAGAGCGATAGAGGAGAGAGAGAGTGGTTTCGTAACAAGAGAAGGCATATCACGGGTGCAGAAAAGGAGTGGAAAGAGCAGGTGAACAGAAAAGAATGTGCTGGCAGTTGTAGTAGTGAAAGCGTTTTTCCTGTTTTTAAAGTAGTTGTAGTAAAAAATTGTTTTCCATGCAGTCCCACTCTCACCCAGGGCGCGTGCGTAAATATAAAATCCTGGGCATTCTCACTCTCACCCAGGGCGCGTGCGTGGAGACAAAATTCTGGGCATTTCTTTTTATTTTCATTTATATGGCGATTTAATTAAAGGTCTAATCTTATGCAGATACTTTTTAAACTCGCTTGCTCAAGTTTATCTGCATTTTTGATGTAATAATAAAAATTAGATTGGGAAAATTATTTATTGTTTATGCAAATAGTTAATTATGATTGACATTATATGTGTAAATTTACAACAACATGTTCATGAATAACAAGAAAAAAAATTAGTAAAAGAAATTTAAACAAGTACTAGATCCACCAGTTATCCACCAAAAAAGATATTTTCAAATTCATAATTCAAAATTCAAAATTTGGAATTTTTTACCCCTTTTCCTTATAAGAGAAGAATATTAGGTGCTATTTGGTTTGCGAAAATGTTTTCTCTTTCATTTTCTATTTTTATTTTTGAAAAATAATTTTCATTTGAAGGTTTTCAAATTTTAGAAAATATATTTAGTTAGATTTGTCATTTTCTATTTTCAAAAATGAAAAAAAAGAAATATATTTGGTTAATTCAAATTTCAATAAATTGAAAATGAGGATTTAATTGAATAAAATTAAGGTTATAAAATTTTGATAGGGGTTTAATTGAATAAATTAGAAATTATGGGGTTTGGAAACAAAATTTGAAAAGTTTAAGAACTAAATTGAATAATAAAAAAGAAACGAGGGACCAAAATGAAATTTCACAAAAAATAAACTTTGGTCATCTTCAACTCTAACCAGGTTACAATTGGGTCAAAACGACACAATCGCAACCTAATTTCATTTCTGTTTGTGATTTCACTTTTTTGAAAAAAAAAATTCATAGATTTTCTAACTTTATGATCCAAATAATAATACCCTTAAATCAATTTGAAAAATTTCAATTCTATCGTTGAAATTTCATTACCCTTTTTTTGTTTGAGCAACAATTTATGCTAGGGCTTTTGGCACCATTTTCGCAAACCAAAGGTAAAGAAGGTTTTCGGATCTTTGAGTAAGGTGGACGACAACGGTGTTCAAATCTGTGGTCATCGGGAAGGTTGACGACAAACAAGATGAGAGAGGGAGAGACAAGGACGAGAAAGATGATAGAGGGAAGACTAAGATGAAGAGAGAGAGAGAGAGAGAAACGGCAACGAGAGAGGAGAGGAGAGACAACTTTGCTTCCTATGCCACCACGGCAAGAGAGAGAGGCTGACGAGAGAGGAGAGACAAGCATAGCAACAACTACATAAGTGATGCAGAAAAAGTATTAGAAAATGGAAGAATTTATATTTCTATTATCATGTTTTTAACTTTTTACTGAAAACAGAGAAAATAACAAAAAATTGTTTTATTTTTTCAACCAAATTTTAGAAAAATATTTTTTAAATATGAAAATAAAAACACTCAGTCAAATGCTGTTTCAAACCTGTTTTCTACTTTTATTAAAATGAAAACAAAATATAGGCCAAGCAAAAGGCGCTTAGCATTTCATTTTCCACTTTCTCACTTTATAGTTTTTACTTCAATAGAAAAAATTAAATAAATAAAAAATATTTCATCTAACTTACAAATAATTAAAATCTGTATATGCATTTACAGGGAAACGGTCATAAAAATTGAATTTTATATTTAATTTATAATGGAATTAGCATAGCTAGATGATATGGGTGACGCCAACTCTCCTCAATGGAGCGTAAAATTACAATTTGCGACTGCAATAGTCGTAACTGGAAGAGGCTCCATTCGTAATTTTTTAAACTTTTTTATTTTATTTTGTTATACACTATTATCACATTGATTATAAATGAAAAAATATCCGGAGTGAACTTATACAGTATTCCTTTCAGAAAAAAAAAAAATGCAGCATGTAAAATGACGGGATTCAAAGCGTTACAAATCTTCTCTTGTACAGAGTGAAAAGAAAACATTATATTATAAATTATATTATAATTAATAGTACTGTACACTTTAATAAATATATTTTTAAAAAATAAGATAATAATTTCATAACAAGTGATATTAACATAAATACTAAAGGATAGTAATAGTGTGACTTACATCAAGTATATTCACAGAGATAAGTAAAGTAGTGATAAAACCATGAACTTTATCTTAACAAATATGTTAATAATTAAAATAAAAAAATATGTCACAGAATCTCATATCGCATAAGATGAAAGAATAAAATTAGTTCTACGTAAGAACTTGTGTACACTAATTGGTGCATGTTTTGAGGAAATATAATGATCTTATATTTAGTAATTGGAGTGAGAAAATAAAAGTAAGATTTTGTAATATCTAAATAATTACGTATATTTTAAACTTGATTTTAAAACAGTCAGATAATTCATTGCAACTAGATGTTGCAGGTAGGGTAAACTGTCCATTATGTTGGCATATTTACAATAGATTAAAAATTCAATATTTCCATCATACGTACCTAGATTAAGCATCCATTCCAAGTTCAAACTATTATATCATCTCTGTACTTTCTTTCTTTCCCTTTCTTCATGTGGTGCTCTTCATTATAATTACTTAGAAAGTGAACTCGGGTAATGCAAATATTTATTCCTCAAGAATGATGAGAATCTGGAACCTTTCTATGCCACACGGTAAAAAAGTAACCCTTGATGCCAATTTACTATTCACTGTTTTTGCGAATTAGAGCATCACTAACCCTCCGTCTCCCCCTTATTTCCTTGGCACCTTCTAAGTAAAAATTAATATAAAATAGGTAGATAAATTATTTTAATTGTATGCTGTGTAAATAGTGTTCCATAATTATTTACAGTAATCATATACATGTCAAATAACTTTTTAGTTATCAATTTTTTTGATTTATGGTCAAATAATTAAACGGGAAAAGACAGATGAGTCCCTCCTGCTCCCAGATCCGACATGGTTTTATGGGACATAATTACAAAATTGGTAGTTAGACAAAAAGTGACTAAGTACTTAGATATGTTTTTTTTTAATTAAATTTTTTGGTCCAGAGAAGAAGTATCTGGAAACTGATGAATGTTTATTGTTAATTTTTCTCATTTTTCTCATCTGCCCATATGATTTGGTATTTAATGTATGTGTTTTTCATATTATTTTAATGCATAGGTAAGATTTTTGTTGATTTTGTTCTATTAGGAAGGTTGTTTTCAATTGTCTCCTCTAACCTTATGGGTCTTCTTAGCAGTAGGTTTGACAAATGTCAAGCCTCCTTTCATAAGTTATTTGAATTTTCAAAACTAAATTTCTTCATAACATTGGCAAACTCAATTTAATTTTCTTTTAAAAAATTAACTCTTTCAATACCCAAATTGTAATGGCCCTAAATTAACTTTTATCTAATAATTATTATATAATTTCTGGAATTTTGATGGATTAGGGGTGAAGTTGAAAATCTGAAAAGTTTCAGGCTATTCTGGAAACTAGGAGGTGTTAATTGAGAAGAACAAAACTAATTGGGGCTAGATGGAGACAGGGGAGAAACCTTCAGCTGGAAGTCGACCGAAGGTCCTCGAGCAAAAATTTGCTCCAATGGGAGTATGGCAGCTTGCCAGGTTTTGGGTATTTGTGCTAAGGGGAGAGGTGAGCTATTGTGTGTGTGTGTGTAATTTGAGAGTTGGAGTGAGAGAGAGAGGAATTGGAGCTGGGAGGAGCCGTGGCGTGCAACCAAATTTTCCAGAGAAAAACTGTGATTTCGAGTAATTTTGATCTGATTAAAGTTTGGAAATTGTTTCAGGGGCTTTGGAATTCTATTTCGTCATCTCTGAATCCTTCAAGTAAGTTAAAAATTTTTGGATTGTGAAGGTTTTTAGGATTCGGGTGTTTGTAGAGGCTTTGGGGTGGGTTTTTGTCTTGCCGAGTGAAAAAGAAAGGACCCGGATGGGTCCGAGTATTGTACAGGTCGGTCCGGGCTGTTGGGCCCGGACTCAGCCCAGGGGTGTTGCATGCCTACAGGCCTGAGCCACGGGCCAGCCCAGACAATGGTTGGGCTGAGTTGACTAACTAGGTCAACTCGGCCCAGTGAGAAAAAAAGGGTTAGAGTTTCTAGCATGTGTGGACCGACCAGTGTTGGCTGAGGATTTGACCAGCTGGTTCAAGGATTTTTAAATTGGTTTCTCAATGGTTGGGTCAATTCCTGGTCCATGGAGCTAAGGGCTATCAGAACTAGTGAGTTGGGGAATTTTGGATGGCCGGTTCAACCGCCAGTTCAGTGTGTTGCCCTATTAGGCAACCGGTTCACCAAATTTTATGCCGGTTCTTGGAAATTTGAACCAGTTCTTGTTTAATATGACAAAACCTAGCTAGCTATGAAATTTGGTGATTTTTTGAGTGACAAGTTCAAGGTAAACCGGGCTCGGTTTAGTGTGCAAGTTCTTAGGATTAGGGTTTTTGGCCAGTTTAGGGCTGGTTCAAGGCCTTTTGGGCAGTTTAGGCCGATTTCTCGGTTTTTGGACCTTTTAAATCCGATTTTGAGGATTTTGTGACCAATTCAATTTGGTGTGAGGTAGTTTTAGACCAGTTTAGGTTGGTTTAGGGGTTTTGGAGGTCAGTTAACTATGGTTTGAAGATTGTGGAGGCTGATTCTTTATGGGTGAGGGTTATGGAGTAGAATTGATGAATGTTTGTGAGTCGCGTAGGTCATGGTGTCGGGGTAGTTGTGCCTCGGGATGCGTGTTGAGGGCTCGAACAGGGAAGGTTCTGGGACACTTTCGAGAGTTGAGTCTTTTGAGATAATCTCCGATTTTGGATTTGACTTATGGCTTGGTGATTGAAGATACATCTGAGGAGGCGTGCTTTGACCCGTGAATCATCTGTCAGAGTTTCTGGATATCAGTTTTGACGTGTCCAGTGAGTGACAGTACTTTCTATACATGTGTCTGCATACAGGTTTTTGTTATCTTCTGTCATTTGATTTCTGAATTATGATATTTATTTAGAGACATGTATTTATTTGTTTTATATCATGATAAGCTTGGAACTATTTCTATAAATATTTACATACTTGTCTTAGTGACAACGTGTGTTTTTACAAAATTACCTGTCAAGAGTTTTCTGTGATTCTGATTCTGATTTTGGTACGGGATCCCGACATGACTTGTGATATGTGATTCTGGTTCAAGAATCCCAATATGATATGTATTTTGTGTGATTCGGACTCTGGTTTTGGTACGAGATCCCGGTATGATATATATGATATGTGATATGTGCGACCTTTAGCATGATACGATCTGTTGGAGGGTAAGATTCTGATTCTGATTTGATATGTGTGACTTCCGACATGATACGCTCTGCGGGAGGGTAAGATTCTGATCTGATTCTGGTTTTGATACAGAATGCTAGGGCTCAGTCAGTGGACGGTGGGTCGCCATAGCATGTGGAAAGTGCCCTGGGTCCAATGATGTGATATATGTGATTCTGATTCTGATACAGGATGCCAGAGCCTCAACTGGTGGACGATAGGTCGCTATAGCATGCGGGAAGTGCCCTGAGTCTAGTAATATGATATATGTGACCCTGGTTTTGATACAAGATGCAAGGAACTTAGCCGGCAGGCAGTGGGTCGCCATAGCGTGCAGGGAGTGCTCTAAGTCCAATGATAAGATATATGTGATTTTAATTCTGGTACGGGATCTCAGTACGATATGCGTTATGTGATCCGTTCTGATACTCTGATAGATTTCTGATTTTCTAATTTTGACTGTGCATATATAAAATACATGTGTTATCTGAGACAAATGTGGCTTTTCGTAAACTGTGTTATGATTTTGAGATGATACTTGTATTTTGCATGGCTACGATTCATGTCTCTGCATGTCTAGAGTAGTACTGTTATTCACTAAATTTTATACTCACCCATTTTCCTCCACTTTCCAGATTTCAGTTTCAACTGGCAGCGATAGCTTCAGCGGCAGTTCTTCACCGCTGCACTGACTTGATTGTACAGGCACTTTTTGTATATTTACTTTTTATACTCTAGACGCTCTACATACAGTTCAGATATGTTTTGTTATGTATATTAACTGTTTTCTGATGAGATGTTTTATCTGATCCGATCTGGTCAAAAGTTTACTAGGGTTGGTATGCCAATCTTAGTACTGATTACGCTCTAGGGCTAGAGTGTGACACAAATGATTCAATTAAATGTATAAAAAAATTTAGAAAAATGCAAAAAAAAAAATTCTTAACAATGCGTTTGTAAACAATAATATTGAATTACAAAGTCATTTCATGGGATATTCCCTTAGGTTAACAACATTTTCTTAAAAATAATTGTTCAGTATGTATGATGTAACGTGTCGGTTTATGGTGACGTGGGAGATGGAACGGAAATGGAAAGCAGGTAAAAAATAAATAAATAAATAAATTATCGCGCGTACAAGTAGCGTTAACACCTAGATTTCAAAATTTAAATAGAACGTGAGCCCAAGTAAAAGGCAAGATTAGCGACGGACCACTCCGAACCAAACCTTGATCTCAACCCAACCCATCAGGATCCATCGCAATCTATAATAAATTTTGAGCTTTCTTGTTAATTAAAGATTCATTTCCGCGAGATTAAAAGGTAGTGCTCGGGTCGAGTCGGGTCGGTGCCCAATCCATTTGTGTGGTTGTTGAAATGAATGGGGCCAGGCCAGCAACCTTCTCGGCTCATAATTTGTGTAGCCTAGTATGGTTGAAAAAGTTGACATCGAACATGCGGACTGGAGGAGAGGTGTCAAAAAAAAAAGGAATTTCTGCTAAAATTAAGTTGCTAGAAAGTCAAATAGCTGACAGAGAAATTAAAGTTCCGTTGAATTCTTCTGATTTTTGAAAAGAAATTCAAATTTATACCAACTCCTAACGTGCATCTCGAGGGGGAATTATTTTTGAAATTTACAGTAGTCATGGGAGGATTTGGGTTGGACAATTTAGTCATTTTGTTAGAAATTATTTTCACCCATGTCACGATTTTTTTCATAATGGAATATTTTAATAATTATGTTTGTTATTAAAAGATAAGGAAAAATGTGGCCAATGTGCAAAAAGAAAAAGAAAATATGATTATTTTATATATATATATATATATATTGAAATGATTGTCCTTATAGATGAACAACAATCATACTTTTTCGAGAAGGAAATAGAAAATGAGGTAATTAAAATTTCTCAAAATGCCTCTATTTTTTTTTAATCTTTTAATGGGACATGGCTTCGATAGGACAAGTCTTACACCAATAATGCTTCTCCTCCTCCCAGTCCAATTATCAAATTAATTTATTTTCTTTCAGAAATTAAGAATTTTTGTTTACATTACGAGGACAGAATTGAGAATTTATTAACTAAATCTTTATTACACACAAAATATTATACATTTGATAATGTTAAAAATCAAATTCAAAATCATTTTTAACATTGCTATCAACATAACTCGGCTTAAAATTTAAAATATTTTTACACCAATACGTAAAAAGGACTATTTTATGATAGGTGGTGTTAGTCTCAAAATTTCTATATTTACCCATTTTTAATATTTAAATAACAAGATTGAAATAATATATAAAATGAGAAAAGTAAGTATTAATTAAAACGTATATTGAGAATTCAGTGTCAAAATCTAAAAGGTATCTACTTTTTTATTTCAATCCTTGTTATGTTTATAAAAAATAAAGAATAAAAAATATTTCATTTATTTTAAATTTACTTAAATGATACTTAACCCATTTTCATCATTAAAAATTACTTTATCTCTTTAATTAAATATTGAATAATGATTATTTAATGATTTTGTTAAAAAATATGAGAATGACTCAATTTTATATTATTTAGTTATTCATCTCATTAAAAATTAAAATATTATTTGATTCACTAAAAAATTAATTTCTAAAATTTATTATTTTTAATTTAAAAAATAAAAAATCACATTTTAATTATTTTTTATTTTTAAAATAATTTTTATTTTATTTTTTAAAATTATAGTCAACCTTTTTTTTAACTTAAATGGCACTCAGCCATTCTTATTTTAATATTTAAATAAAAATAAAAAATAAACTAAAAGTTATTTACAAATTGAAAAAATAAAACTAAATTATCAAAAGTTAAAATTTTTATTATTTTTAAATTAAAAATAATAATTTTAATAAATAATTTTTAAGTGAATTAAATAATATTTTAATTTTTAATCAAATAGATAATCAAAAAATATAAAATTGAATTATTTTCGTATTTTTTTAATAAAATTATTAAATAATTATTAATTAATAATTAATTAAATAAAAAATTATTTTTTTATTACGAGAATTGGGTTAAGAACTATTTAAATAAATTTAGAAAGAATGAAATATATTTTTTGGCACAGAATACAGAGTAATTTTCTCCAGATTAAGTCCTTTAACTACTTTTATTAACTTTTACAGAACACTGAAAGACTCACGTCTAAACCTTGCATTATCAACGCCGGATCTTTTAATAAACCAGTTATATTGTTCGCAATTAATTAAGGCAAATCTCGGGGAACCGCGTTGCTTCGTGTACGCAGCGCAAGAATTGCAGCGTTCTCTCACCTCCAATCAGTTAACTAATTTCACTTAATTATACCTTTAGCCCTCCATTAAAGAAATGCGAGATAAAGTTCATTATTAAATTAATCTGTTGCATCCTACCCCTTGAATACTTGATGCTTGTAAGTGAAGGATGATCCCATGAAAAATAATGAAAGGGAATCTCAAATTATTCATTAAGTAATTGAGAAAGTAAGGGAAAAAATACCGGCAAAATAAATTAAAGTAAGAGAGGCATAAAAAAGCTCTTATATTTTTAATGAAAAGCCTTTGGAGCGTGTGGGAACAAAAAAGAAAAAAAATGTCCATTAGTCATCGAGACCGGTTCAATGAAAAGAAAAGGTGCAATAAATTAAGCCTCAAAAGGTTGGTAAGCCGGCCAAGAGAAACCAGACCGCGTTCATGGAGTGATGCTCGCCATGGCTTGTAACATATGGATCATATATATATCGATATTTTATACATATTCTATTTCCTTTTTCTTTTCGGTTAAAATGGATTTGGGGTTGTTTAAGTACATCTAGATGGTTAAAAATATTTACTATTTATATTTACATATGAATTATTTAAAGCCAGTAAACAAATATCTAAAACTTTTTATTTAAAAACCAAAAAAAAAAAAAAAAACCAGAAACTCTTTGCACCAAACTCCTCCTTAATAAATTCTACACAAATGGCATGAACTACAGAGTGTTGCCTACCTGTCTGCTCTCTTCAACCGATTCCTGCACACAATTAATCATCCATGGTTTTGTCTTCCATGGAGCTTACATTGGCATTTGTATATACATGTTGGTTTATCTCAATGTAGATATATAATGCACGACATTCTTTTGGGTCCAATTTGGTCTGAAAATACTGCATATATAATTTTGCAAGACAGGTTATCAGAAAAGTCGCTTTTGGTGCTTGAAAGACAAGCTCCAGATGGAGGAAATCCGGCACTTTTTGTTGTGGAATTGGTCCCCATTTGAATTATTGATCAAACTCAACTCAACTATACATGAATGGTACACAGAGAGAGAGAGAGAGAGAGAGAGAGAGAGAGAGAGAGGATTTTGTAAATTTGTGAAATTAAATATCTAATCTTTAGAACAGACTAGATTAGATGATTGGTGATTCTTTTTAATCATAAAAATGTTCGGAAATTATGTCCCGCGTTTGATGATTAAGGGTTTTTTTCTTAAAAGGAAATTAATTTTGGGTTATGGGTGTTATAAAGGTATGGGTAAATTCATTAGAGAAGAGACGCCTTTACTCCTAGCAAGCTAAACCCTTCTCGTAATTGATCATGGCTCGCCGTGATATGCCATAAACCAGTTGAATTAAGGCCATATATTAGATAAAATTAACTTAAAATTGTATTATTCGGAGCCCTCTGGCAATTATACCCTCTCTATTGGGGGATTTTTGGTAGACCATTTGTCATCTTGGAGGGAAGTTGATCGTAAGAAAAGATAATGCATAATTTTTTCTCTTTCTTCTTTCTTCTTTTCTTTTTTCTATTTATGCAAGCATGAATTATTCACATAGAGGATGCTAATACTCCTAGGAAGCAATAGCTCATAAGGGTGTTTGGTGTTTATTAAAAGTAAGGGAATTTATATACAGTTGTGATAGAAATTGAAAAAATGCAATTTTACTTTTGTCTACTGTCAATGAATTCAAATCTTTTATTAACTTAATTAATAATAAAAATTTTAAATATATTAACTGATAAATATAGTAAAATTTTTTCTAGTTTCCCAAATGATTCTCCCATCGAACTACCCTACAAGGGAAACAAGCTTTTAGTACTGGATAGTAATGCAGTTGTCACAGGAGGGACCTATGATAGCCTTAAAGGGGAGTCCCTTTATTATTTTATGGAATCTCATAATTTTTTAGTAAAATTCAGGAATTTTAGTTAACGTTAAGCTTTACTTTAATTGACTTTATTTTTGGCATTCTTTTGTAAGTAGTATAATCAATTATGTAAAAGTAAAAGAAGAAAAAAGCATGACCTTTTTTGTTCGATAACAAAAAAAGTTGGGCTTATGGAAGTGCTTCTAAACCAAACAATCCCATATTTTCCCATACATGTCAAGAAAGGATTGAAAATTACCCACAAGTTACATGACCGATGAAGCTCGGAATCAGCACTTCAATGCCGATGAAGTCTTGGGTCAAAATATTTCTCAAAGAAACCTGATAGACTGGGCAAATTAGCCGTTGAGTAGCCAAGTGATGTTAGCATTTGGCCATCCAATGGTCAGTTTTCATCTTATCTCTCTCCGATGACTTAAGGGGATCCTATCTCCTTTGTAGCTCCTTCATTGTTACCCGAAAGGACAGTCCAAAGCATTTATGAAATGGCTTTCAAAAGTTTAAACTTCTTCGAAGATTTCAGAGAGATAATAGTTCAAGATTCCAAAAGAAGAGCTTGTCATTTCCACTTCATGTCTGGAAGGAACGCGAAGTATCCTCATAATTTGTGCTTCTAAAAACAATGAAAATGGAAAGGTATCCTGATGATTTGGGTTCTGTCATGAGAGAACAAGAGAGTTTCAAAATGTTTTCCGACAATATCGCAGGCTTTTGTAGGATCCAACAACAAAACAAACAAGTGACGGAAGTAGGTGGTGTACCGTCCACAGTTTCAGTTCAAAAACCTTCTGTAAAGCCACAGAAAAGCTTCAAAAGAGAAAAGGAATATAACCAGGCTGGGCAGTCCTTGCATGCAGTTTTAAAAGTAACAAGCAAGGCCTATCTCAGAAGTGAAGGGCCCTACGCGTATACTTTCCTGTAGCACATGCATTGTTGGCGAATGATGAGAAATAATGAATGTCCCAATCTCAGCCCCTCTTGTGGCCAGGGATTAAACTCCTCCAGCCTAACACAGCCACCATCCATTCATCCTCCATTTGGATCTTAACCGCATTGAAACCACCAATGGCTCTTCCAAACGACAGAGCCAATTACCAGAGACAACCGAGTGCGAAGCAACACTCGTGTAACAAGTCCATTATAGGAGCTAACAGCCGAAAACTTCAACCGACTTTTGTGGGTTGGGACAATTCTCATACATTATGTCTATTAATATCCGTGAGTACGTCTCAACCCTCTCCAGATCGTAGAGTGGGGGAAATATCTTGTGCTGGTTGCCTGCCTTTTTGTTGCCAAGACTGAATGATCGACAAAATGACTGTCAAAATTTGTCTGCTAAGCTTTCTTTCTGACCATGTTAGAAGGGCCAGCGCTTTTCCCTTTTAATTCCACTGTATACAACTTGATACATTGGATACAATTTCTTTTTAGCATTGTAATTGGAAAAATAAACTTTCAAATAAGTGGTGGTTTTCTCAAATATATTGAATTTCAAGCTATGTAAACTTAGTTGTTGTCAAATTTCTTTTTATAAAGAAATATATCTTTTTGGTGTTTTTGTCACATGATATTAATATCTTCTATGACCGAATTAAAAAGAAGTTTCTGTTAGAGGGTTTTAAAATTATATTAATTTTGTGCAAAGGAAGCAATGCACAGGATCACTGCAGGTCAGGAATTTGGTTTATGACAATAACTGAGTTAGGAGTCCGGTACTTAAATTTTAAGAAATAATATATGTCATAGCTTGGTGTCTCTCAACCCCACCACCGCCCTTTCAATTTTCTATTTCACATGAAAAAATAGAGATTCCGAGGGCACTTTTCGCATTTATATCCCTTCGAAATTTGAATTTCTATCTTCGATGTCAACCCCTTGTTGCACAAGAATAGCAAAGATAACAAAGATTTCCTTGGCGAAAGGCTAAAGCCCACTTCTCACTGGTCTCCCTTGCCATTAGCCTTCTTTTCCTACTCTTGGCCTTGTTACTACACTTACTAGAGCAACGGAGAAGACTTGATCATGGTACAAAGACTCCATTCTCACAATGTGGTTTTCTTGTTGCTTTCATTAGCCTTATTTTCCAAGTCCTCGTCTCCATAATTTTTACACTTCAAATTTTGGAGGGACACTACGTCCAACACGATAGCCTTTTACATCCAAGTCCTTATCCTCATAATTTTATGTTTTGAATTTAGTAGGCATACAATGCCTGACACCGTTTGGATACAGAAGATCCTCATTTACGTAGAGTCCAAACACACACATGCAAACAATCAAACACGCACGCACAATTACTATGTTCATTAGGGCTTCCTTGTTTGATAAAATTTTTTTATTTTCTATCCTTTACACTGTACTAGGCCAACTCCTAGGAGAATATTCATGGACGGTTTCTAGCACATTTAGAGCTCTTCTCTTTCAGTCTTCGAACTCCACCGATGAGCAATCTCCCATTCCCTTCAAGTCTCAGATTATTTGAGACCCCAGCAAAATACTGAAGAATTGGACCCGAGACACCCACTTCTGCAGATGGGCCGGAGTCCAGTAAAGCCGGCAAGGGCATGGAGTCATCGGCCTGCACCTATATGGGATCGGCCTTGTGGGCCGTGTGTCGCCTTAGATCGGCAACCTTTCCCTTCAAAAGGAGCTCGACCTCTGCAACAACAGCTTCCATGGCTTATTAGTTGATAATCTCGGTAGATTAAACAGCCTGCACTCACTCTTGTTGTAGAAGAACAACTTGGTAGGCTCCATTCCTATAGCTTTAGCGTCCTGTCCAAATCTTCAAGTTCTTCCTCAAGCCGATAATTTACTAAAAGGAGCAATACCCCAAGAAGTAAGATGATGTCCTGAAGTTTCTAAAGCTCAAGCTGCTGTCTTTGCAATGCCATTTTTTAAACCAACTGAAATTGATTAGGATTGATGCTCAGTAAATAAACTAGTAATCAAAATAAAGTCACGGTGTGGACATACATTTACAAGGTATGCGCATAACTCCGAGGTGATTAAGTCCCCAAACCCACAAGAATATGTCAGAAAACCAATGTTGAATTCTGATTCTCAGAATTTGTAATCATGTATGGCGGATCATCCTTCCAACCTTTAGTAAGCAAATCGTAATTGATTGACGCAAGCTCGGATAGATTCTATACACCACAAACAAACTAATCATGAAGGGGAATACATACAAATAAAAACTCGCATAAATGATCTAAATAGCAGGATTTATTTAGTACCCACATATCAGCAGAATCTAAGTTCGCAAAGTCATCAAATCCAATTGTTTGATTGACTTCATGTGAAATAATGAATGATGCTAAAAACAGCTAGATCATTTGTTTGAGCACCGCAGTTGCATTTTTTTCCCCTTTTCTTCTTTCTGTTTAGCTGGGCGCCCTTCCCAAAACTGTGCTTGGATTGGCATCAACCCCTAAATTATTTTACGCAAGAGGTTGATTCCTTAATGTTTGAAGTACAGGGAATGCATGAGGTGACAGTGCCACGAAGTAACATTCCTGCCTACACGTCAATGTTGGCTTCCCCTTCCCGTATCCCCTTTTCCTTTGTTCTCTCACCAAACCCTCGGTGGTGATACTGTTCCATTTCAAATTGGGTACAAGGTTTTTGATGGGCAATAAGAATGCACACAATGTCCACGCTACGCCGTCCTTAAGTTAGGAGTCTTTTTCTTTTTGGTCTACAAGTGGGAGGAGGAGGGATGGGAAAAAAAATAAGGTGTTCGAATTTTGGTTTGATTCAATTTTATACTTAAATTTAAATCAAATCATATTTCATAATTTGTGGTTTTTAAAAATTAAATAACGATTCACAGTTTTATTCGATTTCAAACTATGATTTGTAATTTACATAATAAAATGAATTCAATTCATTATTTTTATAAAAATTTCGACAAAGTTTTTCTAAAAATAAGACATCTAATTCTTTTCAATCTATTTAACTCAATAAATTCACTATCTACCAATTAACTATAATAATATATTATACAACAAATATGCTTATTCAGTATAACAGAATTCACTTAATTATATTATAGAAATCACACTTTAAAAAATAAAAATAATTAATTATTAAAATAAATATAAATATAAGAGATAATAAAAAAATGAATATGATATCAAATAATAAAAATAAATTATATATATAAATATAGAATTTTTATTTAGTATATATATATTTATACGATTTATCTAAATATTAAATATCAAATTAAATCGTGTAAAAAAATCTCTTTTTAAATTGAGTCAAACTAAACCACAATATAATTTTATCATCTAAATTGTTTGATTCAATTTATTAAACACCTCTGACAAAGAGTCATACTGCCCACCACCAAGATGAAACTGTTGTTGCCATACCACTAAGCAACTGCGAAGTCTGTGGCAGAATCCGTTTGGTGACTTTAATAATGGGTGGTCATCTAAGGCATTCAAGACAAAACATCTCCTAAACTAAGCTCAAGCCTCCTGCATCATACCACTTAGCCAAGTATGTGAGGAGTGTCAAACCTTGTACCACTTCTGCCGTATATAGAACTCCACCATTTTTGCACGCATTCATCCCAATAAATGTGGCACTACTTATTGCGGCGGCAGAAGCGATTTATACCAAGGTCCACACACACACACACAAAATTTAATAAAAAATATAAAGAAAAATAATAGATGACGCTTGAGATTTTTCATGGTTCAGATATCCTTGCCCGCATCCACGAATGTAAATACATTCTTCCCTGTGAGAATAAAATCCAAGTACAAGAAAATCACTCATTGGATTGAAATTCCCAAAACCCAAAAAAAAAAAAAAGTTTATTCACACTCATACCTTAGAAGAACTCTAGGGAGTTGTCTCAATTCCCTAATTTTTCTCTCAAACACCTTGTCCCTATTTGCAAGACTTTGTGAATCCTACAAAACCTCAGATTCCTTGGCCTACAAGAACTCTCCAACTAACATTCATAGAATTCTCCTAATACAATTCCTGGAGGCATGTCAATAAAGTTATCCACATAGGTGGAATCCTAACACAAGACAAGTCTATAATTAGCCATGATATCTACTACACATGGCAAGTTTCAGTTCATTCGTATTGATGCCATATATCATCCTTGAGGTAAGCCCTTATCTCCTGATGGAGCAACAGAAAAATGATTCCTCGTAGCAAGTGACAGGATACAAAGCACCACGCCCGACTTGGTCATGTTGGACTGCCAGGATATCAACCAAGGAGGAAGAAAATGCTATAGATTTTGGGACCTTGGTGACCACTCAATCCCCTCTAACCTGATGCATTCACTCCTTGCAAACACCAACTCTATCTGCTCAAGAGAAGCTTTCAAGGCTCTGAACTTCTTGTTCCCCTCTCTCTAGTGCCGCCCTTCTCCTTGTTATCCAGTCATCTCCTGCAATGACCTACAGCTGTACCTGGGCCATCTCCCTACCATGTTGGTGAAAAAGGAGTACCCACAGTGTAAACTGCAACTAATCTGTCCCTTAATTTGTAATGTTTCACTTATATACACGTGTCCCCATCATTTGATTCTAACTTAATTAATACACATCAAAAGTTTCATTTAGCAAGCTATAACAGTTCATCTGGTTGAACTATGTTTGAACATTTTCATTCGAAAACTAAAAATCCTCACAAAATGGTCTTCCATTTAAATCACATGTGATTTTTTTAATACTTTGCCACTGAATATCTCTAAATATCATATATGCAAATCATACTGGAAAAGAAATGCAATTTACTGTCCATATACTGTTTGATTGCCTCATCACTTTAAGCTTTTCTAGGTTACAGGTCAGTTTATATACTATACTTTTCATATCATATTTATCGAATGCGATCCCTTTTGAAAGTGTTTCAAGCAGGCCCAATTATATTGACTTGCTTTTTATCATTATTAAAACAAAAAACGAGTTTCTTTTCCAACAATCTATAGCTTTATCTAATTTTTAGTTTGTAACTCAATTTAAGAAGTTCGATTTTAAGTGTTGAATGTAACAATATCTAAAATATTACCCCTAAATTATGGCATCTTCAAAACATGCAAACAAGTTTTAGTAGTAGTGAATTAACCGATACATTTTAACTTTTCATAATAAGTGAATTAATCAATACATTTTAATTGATATTTAAGTAAAATTGACTTTTTAATACTTGAATAAGCACCATAAATTGAAAGCAATTTTATCTCTTTTTTTAGGCAAACTTTTAATTTATATTTTTAAAATTTTCATTTGAAAATATTTAAATTATAATGCAGCATTTTTAATATATAAAAGTAGATATGACATTCCACAACTAATAAAGAACGTTGTAATCTGGAAAGTTTTACATTGAAGAGAGAGAGAGAGAGAGAGAGGGAGAGAGGGAGAAATAACAATTTTTTAATAATTTTTACTTAATAAAAATTTAATATGTGACGTGAATTATATAGATATACAATTATTTTCACTACACGGAAATTGACCACCTCTCTTCAAGAAGAGTACAAATTACAACCAAATAAGGTCAGTCCGCATTTTTGTACTGAAAATGGTACAGTAGGTTGAAAATGGTAATGTCATTGTACTAACCAAATAGTTGTGACAGCAGGGATGTCACTGTAAATAGTGTAGAAGTAGGGGTGTCCCTCTAATAAGAGCAAAATACAGGGGTTATCAATGTAAATTGATTATGCTTCCCAAAAATAGTAGGAAGTATACCCACTGTCCAGCATGTTTGCCAGAAATGGGCGGTCGTCGCTCCTCACCCTGTCTGGCTCCTGCAATTTACAGCGACCGGCCAATTATGTAATTCACACCAATGATACGGACAAAAATAGTATAAGTTGAGTTAAGCTAATTTCAGTTCAAACATAGTTTAATTAAATTTAAATTAATTTATAATTTAACTTATTTTATAAGTAAATTTATATTTTTTTACTCAAATTTGGTATGAACTAAATTTACATACAACTTGAGTCACTCTATTAGCTCCGATATATCAAAAGTATTTTAAATAATTAATAATTTATATATTTTATTTAAGAAATATTAACAAATTATTTTTATTTATAATTTAAAATAATATCAAAATAAAAATTTTTATTTAATAAAAAGTTTTGAATTACTTTTCACACATAAGAAAATATTATGTCATAATTATAATTTCTAATTAACCTGTGTTTTATTGTTCTGTTTATTTTTTATGACATTTTTATGCTTGTAAGAAAAATAAAAATTTTATTAAAGTAATAGTTTTCCTTTTCTAAATTGGTTACTCAATAAAGAATTATTTCAATTTTATTACTATATAATTTTCTCTTAATATTAAAAAAAATGAATTAAGGACAATTGATTTTTATATTTAATATTTTTCAAAAGTCAAAAATAATAATTTTTTAAATTTTAAGAAACATAATTAATTTTAAAATTTGAAATATTCCTTATAAATCAATTATAAGTACTTAAAATTTCAAGGAATGTATATATATATATATATATCAAGCCAACTTATAAATTAGATGAATCAAATTTTTTTAATTCAAATTTAACTCATATTTTATATAAATTAAAAAATTTAATTTATATATTACTTATTTAATCATAAAACTTAACCGGTTAAACTAATTATCAAATTAAATCATGAGCCATTCATGAATTAAATAAACTCATTCCTATCCTTGCTGTTACCCTGGAGACTTGGAGGACTAAATTGCAAAATTGTAATGTTTTGCACTTGACCACTACACTGAGGGGATGGGGGAGCCCTTTTGCTACCGAGTAACAACATTGTACAATTAGTCACATTCTTTTATTTTTGGTGAATCTTACAGATGCTAATGTCATGATCCATTAATTTTTTCTTAAAAAACTAATCTATTAAAATATACAATACTCATACTTATAAATACAAACCCTCCATTTTCTTACTCAATATGAAATTGTTCTTATCATATTCTCTCGTAACCAATTTTATAATACTCTCGTTACAAGTGGGACCTGTCCACCTTAGGTCAATTGTTTGAAAAGGTATTAAAATTAAATTTAATTAATTTTAATATAATTTACCAGTATGATTATCTTTTAGCACAAGAGTGCAATGCTCGTCCATACAAGTTCTGAACTCGTACTGTCTCTATTTCTATCCGACGTCCTCGTGACACTAGTGTCAGTAAAAACTCTTGAATCAGCCACTCGTGGCTGTCCTGTGTTTGGTTCATTGATTTCCACGACCCCCGCCCACTCTCTCCCCGGGGGTCACCCAGCTCTTCAAACCCCACCCCGCAGTCCCCCTCTGTCTGGTAAAAGCCCATGCTTCAAATTGTTTGAACTGAGCCTTTGACTCGATCTTTAATGGCTTCCATGTCTAGATTTGTAGCCAAGGACTGTAATTTGCGCCCTTGTGAAGCTCTTTCCAGGCCAAGTGCTGGCTTGAACGTGAGGGGACTTAGAAACCATTTGGGTAAGCATTCGATTTTCTTGTTGGCCGATTGCGTCACTCCGTTAATTTTTATTTTCTTTTTGTTTTCTGTTTCTGGGTACTTTTGATATGCTGGTGTCTTTAGCTTCTTGCCTTCTTATGTTCAATTTGAGGCGTTTTCACTATTCTAACACTGTTTGATTGTAATTAGGCCACTTATCAGTGTTAACGTTATTCCCGTTCTTGTTTTCACTTTTTGGAATCTCAATATACAGACCTGAGAGGGACACTTAGTGTACCTGATAATGAAAAGTGTTGTTTGGCAATCAACAATAAACCAAGGGGTCCTGTTATTGGTCTCTATGCCCCTGCTTCGTTGCTTCAGCCTTCAAGGTATCTTTTCCACCGCTATGTGCTTGACTGAAGGTAGACTCCAGAAAATAGTACAATTACGAGTCTGTTAAATTTGATTATTAATGGAGCATGAATGCCTCATTCACACTATGACCATCATGTAAAAAGAAAAGAAAGAAACTTGTGAAGAGCTTCTTCGTTGATCAGGGTCTAAAATTTGTAATAGCTTCAGCTTGTTCTCTGATGACAGCAGGATAAACAGAGTGACTATATGTACAACTCTTAAATTGAATGAAACAAGAGGAAGAGCATCTTGTTCTCAAAGTCAGACTCAGAGCCCTATCAACCTTTTCGTCTTTTCTGGACATATTTTATTTTCTACTATCCTATTACAAAATCAGGAAATTATAAAGATCCTTTTTGTTCCGGGATGCCTTTTTTTTTTTTTTTTTTCAAGTCTGCCTTCTACCAGTTCGTAGTTCCTGCAAAATTTAGGCAATTGAAATGTACTGTGTACTATTATTTTTTGTAACTGTTATGTGATTCAGAGGTTCATACCCCAAATCAGATGTCGGTTTTTCCTTTGAAGGGAGCCTCATGCCTTTAATGCCTATTTCTGTAATCAAACTTCTTTATTTTCTTTGCCTTTTGAATTATGCTTACTGGCACCCTTGTGTTATGCCAAAAGTAGGTTTGTTTTCTTTCTTACCTTTTATCTGCTTGCGCAAACATCCATTGCTAGGTAAATAATTATTACAAATTGCTTTACTTTATGTAATAGAAATTCTCAAGTTATATACAAGGCAGCAACAGATGCAGCTGGAGATGTTCCAGAAAGCAGTTCTAGTGGAATGAACCAATATGAAAGAATAATCGAAACATTGACAACTCTTTTTCCTGTTTGGGTATGCTTTGCGTCAATTTTTTTTCTCTTTAGGACAAGTTATAGTTTGCATAAACTTCCTGAAAGAGAAGTTTCACATTTTAAATTTTACCTGTCTTGCAGGTCATATTGGGCACCATTATTGGCATCTGTAAACCTGCTGTGGTAACTTTATCCGTCCCCAGTTGTTTTACTAATGGAGAATCTTGGTTGGTTTAACTACGTTAATTATGGGACAATAATTCTTACAGGTAACTTGGTTAGAAACTGACCTTTTTACTCTTGGCTTGGGCTTTCTTATGCTTTCAATGGGATTGACATTGACTTTTGAGGATTTCAGACGGTGTCTACGCAATCCATGGACTGTGAGTAGTATCTCATTCATTTGTAAAGCTGAAAATGCAACTACAAACATGAAGATGACTTTTTCGTTAACCTACTTAAAATCTCCTTTTTGCTTTTCCTCCTTTTTCTGATTGGTGCAGGTTGGTGTAGGATTTCTAGCTCAGTACTTAATAAAACCCATGTTAGGTTTTTTTATTGCTATGGTAAGTCGTCATCCGCTCATTGAGTGTTTGATGTTTTGTTATACGTTGGTGCAAGTCTTGTTGTATTGGCAAATTAGCATTCCAATATTGAGGTTCCCAATAACAAAAGTGTATACAACTTATGCACTAGTAGCCTTATTTTTAATGGATCTGTATGTGTATCAGTCTAATGTACATATTACATCTTGTTTTTTATGACACTGGAGAATATATATATGCATGTGTGTGTGTGTGTGTACTGATAGCTAGAAAACATGTATAAAATACAAGGGATAAATGGTAGATAGAAACCAGCAAATGATTGAGTCCATCTGAAGCATAGAAGTATGGGAACCATCCAATCTCCCTATATGTGCATAAAAACCTAATTTATTACATAGGTAGATGGAGGCATAGATTAATGTGCAAGAAAAATATGAGAATGGCTCAACAGAAAAATGTGGAAACAGGTCCTTGGATGCAATTTGCAACATTTTTAGAGTACAAGGTAACCAAACTATAAAGAAATTGTCATTTTATAGCACATTTTGCATTGAGTCTATTAATTGTGGAAGATCTTATTTATTCCTTCCCCTTGTTTTTTGACACAAATGAGGTTGAAACCTACACTATCTCCTTCCCACTAATTAGAAAAGGCTTTTCTGCTTCCAAGTAAATAGAGGTTAGATGTGAGCCAAATTGACAGCAGTGATTTAATCTTTTACTTATGTAAAATGTAAATCCTCTTAATGCAAGAATCATCGATCGGTAGGGCTATGAATTTAGTGACATACATGCACCGGTTTGCATAAATACTGGAAATAAAAATGACACCTGTTATTGGCATTAGTGCATACTAGTTTTCCCATAGAATTACTAACTGATGTGTTCGCAGACATTGAAACTCTCAGCTCCTCTTGCTACTGGTCTTATTTTGGTTTCTTGCTGCCCTGGAGGCCAGGCCTCTAATGTTGCTACGTACATTTCAAAGGGAAATGTAGCACTTTCAGTTCTCATGACAACGTAAGCTTAGTTTACAATAATGTTTCAATATAATTTGTTGACTGGAAGTATAGAACAGGTTCTGCCTAAAGTTATTGCACTTCATGTTTTCCCATAAAAATATAAATCTGAAATGCTTGTACATAGTTTTCAGTCCTAAGAACTCTGCTTCCTTTGTCTGGCATTGATGACTACATAGGAAATTGAAGCTGTAATTTTTGAAATGGAGTACACTATTATAAGGGAAGAAACTATATTAGTTGCCTTTAATGTCAAAATAGGGACTGGTAATTTCTGTGATCTGATTAAAAGAGTCAACTCATTATTACACTACCCAAGAATTTATATATCATTCAGTGTCACCATTGCTACTTCTCTATCGTTAAATTCTAAGCATAACATCTTTGTGAACACTAACATGCAGCAGCTGACTTAAAACTTAATAACCTGTGCATAGGTTTTCTATTATATATATATATATATATATATATATATGGCCTTCTTAATATTGAATCATCTATGTCTTGTTCACTGGACTTCAGCTTCTAGCCATATGATGCTAACTTGGGAGACCAAATATGGTGCATGCTTTCCTCTTTGTAATAAAAAATAAACCACTAGGGTAATGTTTATAATTTCTCATATTTTTCCAACGCTGAACTAAATTGTGAAGGATATAATTAATATTCTGAGCAACTCATGAAGCTAAGAATACACTACTGCAGTTTCTGAATTTGTGTGTTATGTGGGACTTCTGTAGGTGTTCAACGATTGGGGCTATTGTTATGACGCCACTTCTCACTAAGCTTCTTGCAGGTCAGCTTGTTCCAGTTGATGCGGCAGTAAGTATGTTGACATGTTGGTGATTTAATTTTTCAACAGGTTCTGTGCTGAATGACACTATAGTGGGTGGGTTTCTTCTTCTTTTCTTCTTTTTCTTTTTCTTTTCTTTTCTTTTCTTTTTTTATTTTGTTTGGTGGGGGGGGGGGGGGGGTGGGTTAGGGTATGTTATTTGGGATTTGTATGAGATATAATAATTTTCCATGGTTGTTAATGGGATTCTTTTTTCTTGATAAAAATCCTACTTATTGACAATTGCCCTCCCCACCTTTGCTATCTCTTAGGGCCTAGCTATCAGCACTTTCCAGGTGGTTTTGGTGCCAACAATTATTGGAGGTAACCTAAACATGTTTAAGTTAAATTTTCTGTTTGAGTTGATTGTGTAGGACTCTTCTTCAGCTATTGCTTTATAGAAGGCAGTTTTGTATATAAATATTGACATATTTGCTTGATTTGCAGTGTTAGCAAATGAATTCTTCCCCAAGTTCACTTCGAAGATAGTCACTGTTACACCGTTAATAGGGGTTATTCTTACCACCCTACTTTGTGCAAGCCCTGTAAGTTTGCAAGAAAAGTAGATTTTTGCTTAAACAATCATATCAGTTGCCTTGGTTAACTTCTTCAAGGAAATAACTTCATTGATTCTCTGTTGAAAGATTGGACAAGTTGCAGAGGTCTTGAAATCTCAAGGAGCACAGTTACTATTTCCTGTGGCTTTACTACATGCGGCAGCATTTGCTCTGGGTTACTGGATTTCAAGAATATCATTTGGGGAATCAACTTCTCGTACAATTTCCATAGAATGTGGAATGCAGGTAATTATGTTACCCTCCAATAGAAATATTTTACCTTTTGCGCCTGAATTTGTTCATTAAAGTTCTGAGCAGAGCCAGAGACAGATTATTCTCCCCCGAGTGTTTTAATTGATTTTGATTAGCACGGAAACAATTGTTAAGTTTCAACAAGCATTGCCAATTACTTTTAGATTCTTATCTCCCAGCTATTAGTTTGGATTGGAGAACATAAACAGTACAGTTTTATATTGAAATTTTCCTTTGCCATGGAAATCTATTTGTTATTAATGAAAACCTTTAACAAGGCTAGATTTACTTTCGAAAAGAGAATTATTTAAGAGCTATGATGAGCATAATCCATGCACAACTCAAGTAAGTGAACAAGAAAAATAGGAACCTGCTTATATGAACATAAACATGCATCTGAAACATGATTTCCTTGACATATTGAGCATAAATTATTTGATAAAATAAAGATTATCCACCAACTTCTACATCAAAACTTTGCTTAAGTGATTGATTTAGATTGCTCAGTGGCTCCATTTACCCATCTGCTTCTGCAGAGTTCTGCACTTGGATTCTTACTTGCCCAGAAACATTTCACAAATCCTTTGGTGGCAGTCCCTTCTGCTGTAAGCGTTGTTTGCATGGCGGTAGGTTTCTCTTCCTTGCACTAATTACTTGAATATTTTCAACTTTATGTTTGCAAAAAATTGAGAACACTCTTTTTTTGTTTTTAAACTTGTAGAAAATCAAAAAACTTGTTCTGCATGAAAAGAATAGGAGTGAGGTACTATGTTTTTGAAAATTTTGTGATCTAATTTTTTGATATTGTAAACAGTTCAGCAAAATTTTTGAAAACATATTGTAACCAAAAAAAAAATTAAACATAAATGTTAAATGTTACCAGTCCCTATATAATTCACATGTTGAGTTTTGTCATCATCCCATAATTCCTCCCCTATATATATATATATATATATATATATATAATTTTTTTTTCTCTCTTCTTGCAGCTTGGTGGGAGTGCTCTTGCAGTCTATTGGAGGAACCAGCCTATTCCTCTCGATGACAAGGATGACTTCAAGGAATGAGAGCCTCTGTCCACGCCTTGATGGTTGTTTGTGTCATTATCTTTACACTGTTGTTGCTAGTTTTGGAAAGAAATTTCACCATTTTGCTTGTTTGGATGATATAATTTGCTCAATCTTTGCTTCCACCCTCGCAGGGTAGTTTTGGTTTTAGCTAGGTACGTGGTTGTTAGCCTTAGATATTGGAGATAGATTTGGGAGCTTTGGAACTATTTTTCTCTTGAGAAATAGGTGAAACTTAAAATGTGCAAATTGCTCATTTCTTTATAATGAATTTTTTCCTATGATATATATCTGCTACCACTTGGAACTTGGGCCCCACACCCCTCCCCCCCTCCCGGGGCCCTTTTTTTTGTATTCAGGTAAACGTGGCCCAAGAAAAGTAATGATAAACATTGCAGCTTCTCTTACTGCAGCTTTGGATAATTTTTTAAAGGGGGCAAATTTCCAGGTAATAATTAAGCTGTCTTTTTCTGCTTATTTATTTATTTTTTGTTATTCTTGAAAATTTAGCCTACTGCTAAGGAGAGAAGAGGAAAGAGATGATTCGAAGTTGAGAATTCTAAGCAGTGAGCAGAGACTTGCAAGTCTCTAACAATCAGTAGATAGATAAACTGTAAGATATAAAATATCCACAATAAATTTTCCTTCGACAGAAGACGGAAAGAATGAAAACTCCCATTCCACAACATGAGAAGATTCAGACCTTCAAGTGTCGCAACGTTCTACCTGAAAGATGGAGTAAGTACAAGTTATTAATTCTCTTTGCAAGTACCTCTGCTCCTACTAACACAAGCTCTTCAACTCTTTTTTGAAGTTGGTTTTAGCCTAATAGTAATGAGCATGCTATCCATATGAGATTGACCCGCCAGCTCTCTCTCATCCTATGTTCCGGAAATTAGTGAACAATTATTTGAAGATTCTAAACCCACAAATTATAACTAGTTAAAAGAAAAAAAAAAATACTTTTTACAGAATGCTAGCGAAGCAATCTTTTCATGGTCTCATTACTTGTCTAGATGGAACTATCGAGCACCAGTGTGTTCATCTTTTGGGCACTAAATTTGTCCACACGAATCAAATCAAGTGCCCTATTGAAGTAAACTGCCTTGGCATCCAGGTACTGCTTCCACGTCACCGGCCAGTAGAGAGGGGGATGATCGAGGTCAGTCAGCTTCATCGACGGCGAGATTTGGACCTCCCTTGGTGGGCCGTAGAAGTAAGCCACGGAAATGCGATGTTCGACCTTGTCCACGACGGCCGGTGAAGTGCACTCTTGAACCGCCCGTTAGAGAGCACGTGCATAAGGTCGCCCACATTGACAATGATCGCGCCGGCGAGTGGCGGTACAGTGATCCAGCCGCCGTCGCCGCGGAGTTGGAGGCCGCTGGTATTGCTTTGATATAGCAAAGTGACGAGGGAGGAGTCAGTGTGAGGGCCCAAGCCCATGGCCCGGGTGGGATCCGGGCATACTGGGTAGGAGTTCAGTTGGAGCAGGGCTTGTGAATGATGACTGGATCTCTTATTGGGCTTGAACCAGTTCACATCCTCGGGCATTACGCCCAATGACTTTAGCATGGAGCCCACCATCGTCTCGGAGAGCAACTTCATCTCCTTTTGGTAGTCCTCCATCACGTGACTGCATGAGAGAACCACGTCATGCCAGTTCGCAAGCTCGCAAATGTTACATGAGATAACAACTACATATGTTA
Source organism: Thlaspi arvense (assembly GCA_911865555.2). Lineage (NCBI taxonomy): Eukaryota > Viridiplantae > Streptophyta > Magnoliopsida > Brassicales > Brassicaceae > Thlaspi > Thlaspi arvense. The sequence continues at coordinate 28,956 of CAJVSB020000155.1, forward strand.
TAAAATTAAATTATAAAATAAATTTAAATGCTACCACGTTGAATAATTTGATAAAATAGGTCTGTCACATTCAATTTGCAGTTTGTGATTGTTAATTTCAATTTAATGGATAATATTTGCCGAATCCGCCCCTGGCACTTTCCACCTGGCACATGTCAGTGGATGTGGTGTGTGTGTTAGCTGGAGCTCGACAAACAACCGCCGCACCGTAATACATTCGCATCCCTTCAAGAATCGCGATAGGACAGATCACACGATTACTCAAGACACCTCACCGTGACCGCCACTTGTCAACACGAAGCGGCCCATCAATATCAGATTCCATAGATAATAACGGCGCCGTTTCGAACTAACCGCCACATGCCCCAGATTCCGGCCATATCACACGGTCCCACCTTTCCATGACGTGGCAGCATGTAATGGATCGAAAGGACAAAAGCAGTTCTTACCAGCGCGCCAAACCAATCGGTGGTAACAACTCGCGTTATCTGCGTGGTTTACGTCCTTAAAATTTTTTAGTTTTATAGAAAAGTCCCGGGGCCGCCGGGGGATGGCAGTGTAGCTCAGTTTAGTTTTAGATATTACTCAAATTGTATCAAACATATTAATTGAATTTATTTAGATATGGTTAATTTTTTGTGTTAAAAAATTAAATTAAACAAGACATACTTTAAATCAATTTGATTTAGGTGACCTAATCAATTTTACACACCTTTTTCAAAATAAAAATAAAATATATATTTTCTTTAAAATAAAAATAAAAGACAATAAAATTAAACATGAAATTTATTTTTGTATTAAATTTATACCCGAGAGAATTTGAAATTAAGTACAAATTAATAGATTTATATAAAAAATGGTATATATATTTTTTAAATAAATAAAATCAAAATTAATCGATTCGGTTTACTTTTATTTTTTTGGATGAAAACGAAAATCGAACTGATGAGTTCGATAGATATATTAATCAAATTAAATTGATTCTTTTTAATTTTAATTATTTTTCAATTAATTTGATTTAATTTAAGTCAATCCAATTAATTTGGATTAGTTTTGAACACTGCAGGAAAAATCCTTTAAATTTTAAACTTTTCGTATTAGGCATCCTCTGTTTCTCTTTTCTTCAATGAAGAAGTAACAACGTAATGCAGTTAAAATTTGAACTTTCTTACTGTAATAAATGTCCAAACATAGACAGAATCAAAAAATTGCACCTATGGATTAAATAGAGTGTCGTGTTCAAAAAGAAATCCCTGTATATTTAAAAAATAAATTAAAATTTTCTCACCATACAAAATTAGATAAAAAAAACGGTCACCATAATTCTTGTTACAGTTCTTGAATATTTTCCTATTACGTTTGAAGATTATTTCATAAAGAAAATATTTATTTTCATAAATAAATTATTTTACTATTAACCTTTTAATTAATTAAAAAAAATTATTTGAAAAATATCTAAAGAAAACCTTAAAATCTTCCAAGGCTAGACATTCTCGCTAAAATATATGAACTTTTGGAGAAACGACGAGACGCCTGGGAGTTCTCTACCTTTTCACTTTGCGTCCGATGGAAATTTTCAATCTTAAGGAAAGAAAGAGAAACTAGCCTATTAGATATGCTGGTCTCAGACAAGATGAACACACACGTACCAGAATGTGGTATGGCCGCCATGCGGCCAAAGTCGTCGGGCATGCCTCTCCGGCGATCCGGTCACCGCAAAACCCTCCGACCACATGAGCTTGGGGAAGAACTGGGCGATGCGAGCAGCCCCGTACCCGGTGAACTCATCCGGGGACCGCACGGCCCGGAGCTTCTGCCTAGCTGGCAACGCGAACAGCCGCCGCGCGTGGCGCTCGATCTGGCGGAGGAGGCCAGCTGGGACACCGTGGTTGATGGCCTGGAACACCCCCCATTTCTCGCAAGCTTCCCGCACGAGTTCTCCGGAATCAGGGTCTTGCAGGTCTATGACAGGCACAGACTCGTCGGCTACCGGGTCAATAACGGGGTACTCGACGGGTATGGTCCAGGTGTGGGAGTCCGGAAGTTTGAGGGCGGCCTTGAAGTCGAGAGGAATGATATGCTTGAGTTTTAGAGGGTGGGTTTTGTAGGACTCTGCGATAGAATTCATACTCGAAATCTAGCTGTGGGAAAAACACACACACACGTATAAATATACCCATGTGCATACATATATATGAGATAAAGGTGGTTAAGGATGTTATCCGGTTACTACAAAAACTAAAGAGATTTTTATGTCTTTATTGTTAAAATTACTTTTGGCATTGTAAGTTCAAACTTTCAAAAATCAAAAATTTAAAAATTAGGGTGTATTATAATTTTTACTAAGTTAATATATATCTTCTAAAATTTTAAAATTTTTATTTTTAAAAGAAATGGATGCAATATTATCTCTTCAATTTTTATCACAACTTAAAGAAAATGATCAGGAGATGGAAAATACTGACAATTGGCATCCTCACAAACACGTTCCTGGCTTGGACACATAAACCATCCGGTGACAAATTTTTGGTGGAAGGGCATGCAAGCATAATTGGGTGATGACACGTGGCATATACATGTCATTGCACTACATGCATTTGGATGTGTATGGACATAAATAAATCATATACAGATAGCGAGATGAGATACATGTGTGTGATTTGCATGGATGCGTTGTGTTGCAAGATGGATATGTGGACTAACTTTTGATGTGGCAGAGTATTTAAGTATATATGCATGGGAGTAGTGATGTTTACTTGTCTTGGTAGTTTTCCCTGGATTTTGTCGCCTAGTGTGGACGAAGACGTAGCCACGGCGACAAACTTTTGATAGTCGTTTTGCAGAGTTGCCCTGAGCCTTTGACTAGACCATACACATTTGTTGGGCATGTCTGGGTGGGAGCAACTTCATTTGAAGAGGTGGGCCGGCCATTTTGGCCTCTTGGGGGGACTTGGCAACAATTTTTTTTTTTTTTTGGTCTTTTTTGTGTGTGTAAACCACGAGTATCCCTGTCCATCCATTTTACAGTCTAGACAGAAATTAGTCTAGCTCGAGTCGTAAAGACCCAGAAGGGTGATAAATTCTTTCTACCAAATTATTAATGCAACTGCATTCTCAAGATTCGAATCCGAAATCTTGGTTAAGTTGGAACATTCCCTTGCAAACTAACTCACGCACTCTGGTCGGGGGTGGCAACGATTGTTTTAGGGCTTAATGACACACGGATCCCCGCCCTCTTCTCATTACTGCAGAAGTTTTGTGGCTTTCTTTCTTTATATAAGATTTTAAAATTTATTCATTTAATATAAAGAAAATTTTAGAAAAATATTTAGAGGCAAAATAATTATTTCTCACAATACAAGTCATTTAGAGTATTAAACTCCTCCTCCCACCCAAAAAATAATATAAATAAAAAAAATATAAGAAATTCAATATCCCAGCTGATTAGATCTCTTCAATATTTAACTCGTGAATTGAGTTCATTCAAACCGGAAAACCATTCTCTTTTCTCGACTAGGGTTGGATATTGAGTTATTATAAAAATTAAGGGAATTTTTAGAGAGAGAGAGAGAGAGAGGAAAAAGGAAGGGGAAGAAGTAACCTTGCTAGGATAAGTGGAGATATCATAGCCCACATGCTGCACTGACATTGACTGTTACTTGTGTTGTTATGATATCAAAGAGTAGCTTTTTGTTTTTCATGTTCTTCTTTCGAAGTCGAATAATTGAATGACATTACCAAAATATAACATCAAACGTGTTGTCTATAACTTCAATAATTAATTTAGGAGTGTTCAGCTAATACCTTAAAAAGTCATATTTTGTCACGACCCAACCTAGGGTCAGTGACTGGCACTAGAATCCATGATCCTAGTCAGCCTAACAAAACAAACTCGTACTCAAAGATCAAATAATTTACATGTAAATACATAATGCAGTCCAAAATATAACAGGATCTTATCTGAGGGATATAGGGAGTACTATAGTACAAATGCATATAAACAAAAGTACTCGCCTGTACATCGATTGACTCGAGAAACGCGAATCTGGAACACTGCTATCTGATACACGAACTGTCAGCTCAATCTGAAAGGTTAATAATAAAGTGTAAATCGCGAAACTCAGTGAGTAAGGATGATACCTAAACTATGCATGATGGGACATGTATCACAGAATCAAGCCAAAACATACACACACGTACCTATACAGTGAGCAATAACAACATCCGATAACATGTGGGGGTACAACAAATCCCGCCACGAGACCCAGCCTCGTGACTCTCACGATCGGAGGCATAATCCATATCACGATCGGAGATATCGCATAAATATCAGACGGCCATCTCTCGATCGGAGGAATCCTCCGTCTCACGATCGGGCTCGACTCAAACACATGTCACGCTCCTAGTCGGAGGCATCCTCCATCTCACAACCAGAGCAATCCAGACTCATCACACAACATAACTTCCCACATGTCAAGTTATACAAGCATATACATATACACATGTAATCATGCCATTAATATCGATAACAATGTACAAATCTAGCTCACCATCACTTATCAACATGCAACACATATCCCATAGTAGTACTATCCAAAGTGCAATAATAAGAAACACGAAGTCCAAAATGCCAGAACAACATAGTATAAATGTATGTATAGAGAAGGTATCGTCACTCACAGTACAAACGCTAAGCCAAAAAGAGAGTTCGAGTCACCTCACCCGACTCAATGGTCTGAGTGTGCCCTTACCTGTGAATCTGCAAATCAAATCACACAAAACTGTCACTAACGCCAAAACTGGCACAAGAAACAAGTTCGGTAGCCAAAACTGGTCCAAAATCTCATCCCGAACCTTTGGCATGCATCTCGAGGCATGAAAATCCACCACCAGAATCCACACTACTCACTAACACCCAACAACTCTACTTAACTACCCTTAGTCTTACGGAACCAGCCTCCACAACTCTTAAACTACGGCGAACCGGCCTCAAAAACCCTCGAACTAGCTTAACCCGGTTCAAAACTACATCCAACTCAACTCAAATGGCCACAAAACCCTCAAAAATGGATCCAGAAGGCCTAAAAACCTTAGGAACCAATTTGAACCAGTCGAAAAGGCCTTAAACCAGCCCTAAACTGGACCAAAAACCATAATCCTAAGCACTGGCCCACAAACTGGGCCCGGTTCATCTTGAATCGAACATCCAAAAATTCCCAAATTACATGTGTAGCTGGGTTTCATCATGTGGAGCTAGGAACCGATTCAACTCCCCAAGAACCGGTCCAAAATGGGTGAACGGCCGTCCGAAGGCTATCCCACTAAACCGACCTATTCACCTTGAACCGGCCATCCAAATTTTCCAAAAACCAGTTGGTTTAATAGTTCTTAACACAATGAACCAGGAACCGGCTCAAGTGCCCAAAAAATGGCCTGAAAGGCCTCAAACCGGCCGGTCAAATCTAGCTGATTCACTTGCCAAAATCCTAACTTTTAATTAATTAATTAATTGATCCTGGTTTATTTTATCCCCAATCAGCCCTTAATCAAATTTCCCCTACTCCTCAAGGATAGCATATCCCAGATCTTTACCGAGTCAACCTGGATGGGTTGACTCACCCTTGACAACTCAGGGCCGAGTTGACTTGCTGAGTCAACTCGGCCCGACCCATCCAGGCCTGCCGGGTCTGGGCCGGCCCACGGCCCAGACCGCGGGCCCCCTTTCCAGCCAGGCCAAGCCTGACCCGACCTGTCTTGGCCCAACCAGGACAGGACCTGGACTTCCGGGTCCTGTCTTCTCTACCTGGCGACCCGGGTCTCCGACCCGGGTGCTTGTCACGGTGCCCGACCACCGGAAACACACAGAAAACTTCAAAATGAACCTCATCTCGACTCGGCGACGCTCAACGGTGAAGCCCCGAACCAGGCGAACCTCTACAAACCAGCAAGACCAGACAATCCTTCCGATCCAAGCTCCAAAACCGAACTAAAACCCTCGCAAACCACCGAACCCCGACTGCTTCAACCTAGAAACTCTCCCTCTCTCCCGCATGAATGTATGAATTTGTTGGGGGGTTCGGTTCGGTTGGATAAATAGGCTCCAAAAGATGACAAAAATCCAAAGCAACCGACTGAAATTGGTCAGTGCATGATGATTTCTCACCAGTCGGTCGCCGATTGGATTTTTTTTTTTTTTTAATATTCAGGTCACAACATATTTCTAATAAATATTTTCTATGAAAACAAAAAAAAATCTAAAAACTAGTTTTATGTAAAGTTTAGTTTTAAATCTTACCAAAAAAATGGGTTTTAATTGATTATACAAATTAAATATCATAAAAATTAATTTTTGTATCTTTCCACAAAAAATTCTAAAACTCTAATATTAAAATACCTCTTACTTTTTCTTAATATTAATAAATTTATTTTTGTTTATGTGCACAAATAAAAGTACATGGTAATTTTGACAAGATTTACCCTCAAGAGCCCTTTTTTAATAGACTGAAATATGGATATCCGATGAATACTAAGCTCCAAATCTTTTAAGAGGAAAAGAGGAAACCTACTTTCTTTGGTTTACTTATTTACATGAGTATTAATGGAAATGTATTTTCCCCTCAATTTGTTCTCTGTCTTAATCATTTTCTTTACTGAGATTACTTTATCAAATATAGAAAATAACTTACTCTTCTTCAATTAAGATGAGGTGCAAAAAATAGAAGTGCTACCTTCTGTCATTTTCTACCTTCCTGCCAAACACAATCCAAGTCCCACACTAATCAATGTTTTCCATAAGAGAGTAAACAAATAGCACGTGGGGGGCCACTGCGCTAAATACAATTAAATGAAGAGTAAAATTGAATAGGAACTAGAAAACTTGCGTCTATTTTGTAAATTAGAAAAGATCGAAGTCAAAACGTCTTCTTCCTATCCAGCGATTATGTAACAGCTCTACGAAAGAATTCGCCATCGTCTTCGACCTCAGCAAATAGCACAGTTGAACTTGGGGGCTAACAATGGAAATGAGTGTGGTCCAGCCTGCGTTTGCTGTGTTGGCTTCTTCTGCAATCGCCATCAGAGCTTACAAAAGGAATTCTCTCAACCTTTCAGGCGCATTTCTAGGGTTCCTTGTCTTGAGCATCCACATCGCAGCGAATTATAGGTTATTTGTTAATCTCGATTCATAAGCTACGAATATCTTCGTGTATATATGCTTTTTTTTTGTAGGTTGATATATATGTGTGCAATCACCAATCCGACAAATTCCGGATCTCTGCTGCTAATGGATTTCGAGTGCTTGTTTTACGTTGAGTTTAGGTATGGAGCAATGTTGCTTGTATTCTTCTTTACTTCATCGAAGTTCACCAGGGTGGGGGAGGAGAAAAAACGGAGCCTAGACGCTGACTTCAAAGAGGGAGGTCAACGCGATTGGTATGGTACTTCCTCTCTTCTGCTGTCACTTTCTCTATGAAGTATTTGTAAGAGCATGAAAACGAGATTTCCAGTTCCAGGTTTCCGTCAACGTAATTGCTGATTCTGTCTTTATGATATGTGACTCGTGACTCGGATGCTTCAATCCATTGACAGTCAACGTAAATATTGAATCTCTCTGTATGATAAGTGACTCGGATACTTCAATCAATTAACTATCGCGAATTAGCACTTTTTTTTGTGTGTTAAACGTGTTCAGCTATAATGTATCTATGTACAGGTAGGATTGGAAAGAAAAGAAAGATGCACTTGAAATTTACGCCAACAGACAAAGTTAATTTGTAAGTGCGCAGAATAGCAGGAAGGGCCACCCTGCCTGCCACGCTGCCTGCAAATTCTGGAGGTTTTCTTAAAATTTGATTTTCTCCCTTTGCATTAAACGGAACTTTTAGAGAGAGAACCATATGTTTTGGGCCTATTCTACTGCTTGCATACTGTAGTCCAGGTGCTGGTGCCATTAAATGCAGTTTCAAAAATTTTGATTTCATCAGAAGTTAAATTGACTCTGAAATTGTAACCCAAAAAAAAATGTTGACTGAAATTGGACACTGCAAGGCAGGAACTTCCCCTCCCCGCCCCCCTCCCTCCCGGTTTCTGCCCCATGAATGTGTTTTATCGCCGCAGCATTTGTGTAAATATAGTGTTTGTCTTTGTTTGTATCTTCTCAACTGAAAATGTATCTGAGCAGAATTTGTTGGCCCAAGGATTTTTGGTTTTCTCCCCCCCAGTTTTACCTAGCAGAAGCAAAGTTCAGTTTAACAAAATTACCAAGTTATAAGCATTTATGCTGTCTCATACTCTTACCTAATTCTTATGCTCTTTTGTTTGTGTGTTTCCCATGAGAGGGAACTTGAAATATTTGTCTATGGAAATGCGGCAAAGATATTGGATTTTCTAGTATGTTAGGTAATACGTTTTGTGTTATACATGGATTACTTTACAATGAGAAACATCCTTCTATAAGTAATGTATTTGAGAAGATTCTGGTGGCAATCTAAAATTTTTATTAGCCATAAAGATTGTGGAAATTTTGGGCAACACGTTGCTACTGATTTCTGCATGCATTTTTTGGTAACGTGAAGCATTTGATCTTTTATAGAAATTTTCCCTGCTATTTTCTTATCTTTAGACTATTATAATCATGCTTAATCAAAATTAACTCCATTCATGCGCTACACTAGTAACTGATGCGCCATTTGCTCTGGCGGAACTTATGAAATATTCAACTACCTTGCTGACGTTAGCAAGCTGTTCATTATGTTTTGTTTACAGGATACAAGTTCTCTTCAATAGCGGCCTTGCCACCATTCTGGTCATGATTGTGTGGCAGCTGTCAGGATCAGAAGACAAGTGTTTAGACACACAAAAATCACCTCTGGTAACATCTCTAATTGGTGGTATAATTGGTCATTATGCCTGCACGAATGGAGACACTTGGTCCTCAGAGCTTGGAATGCTCAGTGATGCACAGCCTCGACTAATCACAACCTTAAAGGTAAATCTCTCTCCTCTCGTCTTCTCTGACATTCTCGGACTGAATCCTTTAAATTGATCCCAGTTGAAATGCCAAGTGCACGCCATTTAGCATCTTATATGCCCTTCAATTTGACAAATGATGCCACAAATGTAGCCGCATGTAATTCTGGCCTCCCAGTAGCAGTCCATTTTCATCCTGATTCTCGTTTGTTTACTTGTCTAAAAACGTAGCCAAAGAAGTATCATGCTTTGATGCATGCCACCATCAAATGCTGTTTCAGCCATAGGATTTACTAATTTTTTATTTTCTTGTAGAGATTGCATCCTTCTGAATGGATAAGGATGCTATGCGCTTTCCACACAAGTTTCCTGTCATGCAACTTTCCTTCTTAATAGCCATAACTGGTACCTTGAATTGTTCCCTTGTTCTTCGTAACTTTTCCCCCTTTTGGTTGCTAGATATCTGCCTATACTGCCATTGAGAAGGTTCTTTGATTTTTCTTTCATGCTTTATATTCTGAAGCCTCGAGGTTTCAGTTGATTATTGGGCTTGAAAGGATTGTTAATCCTGTTTTCTAATCATCCTGGTTATCAGACTGTTCGGAGGGGTACAAATGGTGGTGTTACAAAGGCCGGACTCCTAGCAGCTACCGCAGCAGGCTGCCTCATTGGATTGACATTTGTTCTGTTAGGATTTTTTATAACAAGATGTGCTTTTGATGTGGCTCTTAAGCAGCTACTCGTCATACCTGTCTCTGCTGTGGCGGGCCTTGGGGGAAGTGTGATTGACTCTCTGTTGGGAGCAACCCTCCAGTTCAGTGGATACTGCACTGTCCGTAACAAGGTAAGTTGATCTAACTTGTCAGTAGTACAACTCTGCTGTATGCGGATCATTAAGAGCCATTGAAGCTATTGATCCTAAAATTTTTATTTAACCAGTTTAAAGGATTTTAGTGTGAGTGATTACTCTAAGTTCATCTAGAAGGTAGAAGTGGATGGTGGAATTCATAGTGAACAGTCAACCTGCTCATCTAATCCTGTAATTAATGAGCCTGTAAACGGAGCCTCTGGATAGGGTCCATAAGATTCAGATTCCATGCCTAGTGACATGATTTGGACAGCTGGACACAATCCAGATCCATGTAGGCTCAGATCTGGAAATACATACCTGGATTTCCGGATCTGAGCCAAATGGGGCCCATTTAACATTTTTTTTTTTCTTTACCACTATTAGCAAGAGCACGCTTGTATCTGGATCCAACTTTAGGTTGAATCCCATCCACAATATAATGACAATGGGATCAGATCCTGACTATTGGACCTTAGTTGCAGATTTGGATCCACAGGTTTGGATCAATATGCCTCGACCCTATTGGCAGCCTTACATAAATTTATCTAACACGTGCATTATCCCCTATAAGCTGAGTTCCTAAAACACTCGGCTGGTACTTTGTCTTTGCAGGTTGTTAGTAGACCAGGACCGACAGTGAAGAGGATTTCTGGGGTCAGCATCCTAGACAACAATGCTGTGAACCTCGTCTCAGCATTCATCACTACTGTGCTGACTTCCATTGCCTGCTCATATATTTTCTGAAAGCAATGCATTTGAGCTGTACTTGTTTGCAATTTTGCAATTGATCTGCAATACTTTGAATGCTATGAGTTCTTGCGGGTCATCTAAGCGGTCTGGATGCTGCTAAGTGCTAACCATTCGATCAATGAGAATAATATGGTAATCTTTAGAGATATCCCTGAAACATGTATGTCTTCCCAGGTATGGAGGCAATCAGCATAATAGAACGGAGAATGATTTGGTGAATTAGCAAAAGAATAGTTCATTACCTAGAGAAAAACTAGAGGAAAAAAAATCCACATAATAACCACAAAGGGGCAGAAACTATTTCAGATAAAAAAATAGAAGGAAAAAAAAAAGAGAAAATATTTATTACCAGTCCCTATGGTTACATTTCTCAGATAAGAAGGGCATTAAACAATTCAAGGGCAGCAACAACTGAGAACACTCAAGCAACATTCGCAAGTCTCGAAACAGCAAAAGCAGCAGCACATGGCGAACAGGCTGCATCAAGGGAAACAATGAGACGTTACACAAACATGTAGGAAACTGCAGGCATATTTGGTTCGTAATCTTTTGTTTTTAACTTCAGGTTTTTCTGATAATGCCGTAATACAAAAAAAATATATCAATTTTATGGTATAGTTTGGCTCATGAATATTATCGGATTCCAGAATATTACATGTTATGTTCATATTTTAGCCAAAAATTTATCATTTTTATTCAAAACCCACAATGAAAAATGAAAAAAAAAATGTTAAAACACCTCAAATAAATTTTATAAAAAAATTTTAAAAGAAATTGTTGAAATATCCGAAAACAAATTTTACGAACAGCCGGTTGTGAATACAGCTTACTAACCAAACTTCATTAGAAGTCAATCAAAACTCAAAACCCCAACAAACTCAAACTAAAACACCAGTAGCTTCTTTCAGACTGATTTCTTTTCTTCCTTCACAAATGAACCATAAGAAAATAAGTAACATGTGCTTTTTATGAGTATACGGAACTGCTGATCTCTCACACGGATTGGATTTTCCCGGATCCGGATAGTTTGATCCGAAATGATCTTATCTGATCTTTCGGATACGTGTACATACACATCTCCATATGCATGCATATATGAATTCGTCCATTCGGAAAAACGGCGAACACGTATGAAGCTTAAAGAAAAAAAAAAATCAATCGGATAGGAGAACGGACCAGGCGTAAAAGAAACCTTTCTCTTCATGGCGTCTTCTGACGTGAGCGTAATATCCCTTCTCTTGAGATCCAATTGGTTCATACATGCCCTCTCGCTATCTCTCTAATTGTGGGAACTTAACTGAAAGAAGGGCATGAGAAAGCAATCGTGCTAAGAGAAGAGAGATATGGTGGTACTGGAACGAAACCAGAGAGAAGGTTCCGAATTGCCGACGCCTGGCTGTATCTTTATATTGGCTAAAGTCACCCTCTGTCTTCTTCGCAATATTCTCCGTTCCTAGGAGGACATTTGTGTACAGAGACGTTTTTATAGGGTTTGGATCATCCCCGTGTTGTCCGGATGCACGGAGAATTGGTCAAATTTGGGAAAATTACCATTTTAGCATCCTATACCCCAAAAGTGAGGCCACATAGGCCAAACGCGTATATCAATGATAAGGAAAATGCAATCAAAATACAATCCAAAGAAAAACATTTCAATTTAACTACGAAAATTAAGCCAAACTCTTTAAATTTCATAAAGACCAAAGGTGCGGGTGGGTGATCTAAATGTGAGTAACTTGATATGAAAGGATGACAAACCATGCTAGCTCATCATTTATTATGGATTTCCAAACCAAAGCACCTTTATTTTGGTTGGTGTTAATAAAAATTGGAAGGCGAATTGACATGCCGTCTATACATTCCCCTAAAACACACCTTCAAACTATCAAAGCATGTAAATTGGTAAAGGTTTTTTGACGAACTCCCAATTAAAATAGCCCAAAACTTCCTAAGATTCTCAACAGGAAGAGAATGAAGAAGAAAAAAGTTAGAAGCAAGCAGCCCTTGCATAAGGATTACAAAGGTGCGGTTACACATAATTGCCTAAGGCAGCACCACCAGCATTGCTCAACCCCTAATTTCTATTTAAACCTCACAAAGCAAATACAACCTTCATAGGCATCCCAAAACATATATTCCAAGAACCATTTTATATATTACAACAAAAGGTGGCAATCTTTTCAGCTATACTCAATTCCCGAAACGCATGTTAATATTCAAACAAGCTTGCCTCTGAAGCTATTAGCACGTGACAGCACATGGTGGGGGGTTTACCAGACCCGAGAGATTGTTATGAGCAATGGGTTGAAAAGCTGCAGCAGTTTCAAGGCGCTCCCATGTTAGCCGCCGCTTTTCAGCCGCCACAGTTAACTTCGAATCTTCTTCCTGGAACTTGCCCTGGCAGGCAAGTACAAGCTCTTCATCCATCTCGTAGAATATTTTCCTCACGTTTTGTGTCAGGGTAAGCACTGCTGGGTTCCAGTGGTTCTGGGTGTTGCGTTCTAGGGCTGAGAAGACAAGAGGCAAAATCACTTGCCTGTTTTGCATGATGAGGTTGAGGATATGATCGTTGTTCCATAAGAAGTGCGCTCGTTCAGCTACCTGAAAATTATTCCAAATAAAAAGGAAGAAAAAATGATAGTAAGCAAATAAAGTTTCCATTGGGACACTAAAATTGCCTATCAAAACAAAGAGCACTACGCATATATGTGCACATTGATCAAGATATGACCATTAGAAAATTCTTTCTACAACCATAGATCAAGAAAAAATCAGAGATCTTCAAAGAGCTTCAAGTCCCAAAACTTAAGAGCAAGAGTTATGGTATTTGGATAGTTACTCGCCACCAACCAGTAATAACGTCCTACCAGTGTTAACAATAACAATATGATTTGAGTAACTAAACATGAACCTGAATATTGGTGCAATTGTTTTTATTCCCTTTGCTTAATATTCTATGATAACCAGAAAATTTAATCCCTTTCGAGCTTGTTTTCTATAAGCTAACAACGAAGCAGATGAGTATGCTCATACATCAACTATATAAAGAAAAAAGAAAGAAAGAAAAGAAAAACAGCAGCGGCAACAATAATGATTACTACGGCTGCCCTGCTGCCTTCTTAATGAAAGACAGGAAAATTTGTAGTTCACTGTTTGCCGAAAAACTCTTTGCTTACTTTAGTTGTGGGAATCACACCCCCCCCCCCCGGGCCTGGGCCTAGGGGGGCGGCTATGCCTTTTCTTCACAGAGAGATTATGTACAAAAAGGGTTAGTGCTTGGTTCTTAGAGAGGGTGGCAGGTTCAAAGCTTTAAACAAACAAGTAATTTGAAAGAAGATTAAAAGTGCTTGTAGTAAGCTCCACAAATTCTACTGCAAACACATGAAGCTTGTTAACTCCAGTGAAGAATTAAATATAATTATTGCATTGCAGAACATGCAAAATTTCAAATGAAAATCTTCTCTCAGAAGCCAATCCCAGTTCAAATGACTTTCTTTTTCTTAAAACATGCTATTTTTTTGGAGTCTTATAAATGTTTATAAATGAACCATGTTTCTTAAGCCGTCTTTGCCATCTTGCATTAAGAAACATCCACAAAACTTTAGTGGCTTCTCTCCTTCAACCTCCTCCTTTCCATCTTCTCCAGCAAGTGCAGTTTTCTTATTTGTTGATCCCTTTGTGGGCATGTGGTTTTGTACAATTGTAGTCTTCTAGACCCCATTCGTTCAGGTCTGTAAAAATTCAATTCGATCCCCAAACTTTGCTAAAAGAAGGGAAGTTCCTACAAATTGTTTGACCAAATCAAGGAATTTCTATATATAGATAACAAGGGATTTCTTCTTGGCCTTCACATAAGACCCAAGCAAATCACTAAGTTCATTTTGGCCAAAGGAACTTTAGTTTAAGAGACCTAATCATCTTAATTAGCCTCCACTCAGATGTGCCACATAAAATAATAGTGCCAGCTTATATAATAGTTTTACCTTCTCTCTCTCTCTCTCTGTTTTTTTATATTCATTCAGCAAAAAAACTCTGAACTCTATTCTCATACAACCAGTAAATGTACAGGAAAACTAAAGTCAGGAAAGTCTAAAGAAGTATCAGCGTCTATTTCAACAAATATATGCTAACACAAGCATGTGCTAAGGCAATGAATGCAAAATTATCAACCATCTTCTCAGAATTGTTTGCAGCTCAGTTATAATGTCTACTCTGCTCAATAGAAAATGAGATGTGGTTAAAATAGGGAAGGATATGAATCCATCAAGGAAGTCAATCGCACTCAACATTCTTATAGACAGATAGCAAAAACACCACAATAATACCTGGAAATGGGAGCTATTAAGGCAGCATCCTATACGGCGGAATAATGGGACCATGACTTTTTCGAACTCCGGCATATCAATTTTTTCCAAAAGCTCTTCCAGCTCACTCAAGAACATCAACTCCTTCTGACTGCTTCTCACTGGCCAGTATTTTAACAATCCCTTAACCACTGTACTGGCCAACCTTGGCTCTTTTTCTACAAACTGTACCACACAGTACGTTAACTGTTGATGATAAGTACCCACTGACTTAGGTTTGTGTAGAGGAATCAGAGCCCTCCATAGGAACATCTTGTGCTCTTCTTTTAATGGTATAGCAAACCCAGTAATTACACTACCAAAAACCTCCAATAATTCAGCAATTCCATTATGCCTCTCGGTTTCAAAAACAAAGACGTAAATAATGTTGCTCACAGACTTTCGAATGAAAGGCCTATGCACCATGAACTTCCCATAAACCCGATGTAGAATGGTTTTCAAACAATCCCTTTCCCTTGGATCCTCCGAGTCAAACAAGTCGAGCAATCTCAATATAAAAGAATGGTCTATATACTTCTTTGCTACCTTTACATCAAGAGAATTGTAACTTATAAATCGAAGGAGTAGGTCATACACCAGCTGTAAATGTGACCAAGCAGGATCAAACATGGGTTCATCATCTTCAGTTTCACCACGAGCAGAATATGACCGACACTTGGGTGGGAAATCCCTGAACAGATTAGCTGCACACATTTTGCACATTGAAGCGATGGCAAGTTCAGTATATTTAGCAGACCCCGAACCAACAAAATCAAGAAGTTCTATCAGTATTTGGCGTTTTAGATCTTTCTCAGCATAGTTCTTATCAGAGTTGCTGAAGTCATATACCGAACAACATAAGTTTAACTTGCTTATGAACAGGTTCTGCTTCTCTGAATTTGAAACATCTTTGAAAGATATATGGGGCTCCACCATTTCCACTCCTGTAGTGTTATTTGATGGGAAAATTGCCGAAGACATTCGCTTCACAACATTCAATCGGGCAGACATAACATTGCAAGTGTTGGTAAATTGTATTCCTCCACCGAAGTTGGTATTACTATTGCCAGAGTTGCTTCCAGAAGAATCAAATGAATCTGCTTTTGGTGACTTCCTTGGAAGTTTTTGCAGAATTTGCTTGAGCATGATAATGGGCTCTTGCTATAACAGTAAATCTAAAGCCAATATGAAAACCAATTTTAATGAAAGAAATTGATGGAGAAGTAAAGCAGAGTAATGAATAAATATAATATAGGATTCAGTGATTCTTTTTTTTTTGTTTTAGTGCTTAATTGGGAACCTTCATGAATACTGTCTTCTAATTAGAAAGGATAACCTAAAGACAAAAATCTAACAATCACAAATAATTCCATCCCCAGTGAAAATAAACTTCAAGGAAATTACCAATAATGTGTGATATCCAATTCAAGACTTGAACCATATCATGAGATCAGAAAACACTCTTAGGCCGCCAACCAGTGGTTCAGATCTCATGGCACAAACTCAGACACAAATTCAGCTAGTGACTAAGTAAACTGGAGGGTATGACTTGGAGATCACTGGAGATGACAGATGTTGGCTTTTGAAAGCGAACATCTTCAAAATTATTACTTAAAGAAGCAAGACAGTCTTTTTTATATTTCCTAAGTAGAATCTAGGATGAAATCGTAACCAGTATCCCAAAACACATGCAAAAATCTATCAAGTTGTGATGCAAATTTAGTAAAACATGTTTACTACTTTTCCCGTCTTACTGGAACTAAACAAAAAAGCTGCATTTTTCAAGAAGAACCCAAACTAAAACCTTCAATTTGGATTTCTCATTTCAGGATAAATACCTCGTATAGCTATTTCTTCAGCTAAGATTCTCGGTGAATGATCGGCAACTGAGCACACGGCAGAAGAAATTGACAAATAAATGCATGATCGGGAACTAAGCACACGGCAGAAGTAATTGACAAATAAACGCATGAATCCCAACTTTTTTCAGCCACATTTTACTTTCCAGTTTCTATCTTCAGCCGAAAAGCAAACAAAACAAAAAAAAAAAAATTAAAAAGAAAAGAAAATTTTGACTTCAGTTGCTATCAACAAGCCGGAAAGCCGGAAAATCCGGATCACAACTTCAAAAGCCAGAGCCATTCACACCCATTCAAGCATAAAGATTGCATAACCGTATGAGAGAATATACCAAGACAGTTTCTTAAAACAATTGCTGAACAAAACGGCAGATCTGGAGAAGAACAGGAAGAAGACCAGAAACAACGAAGGATCTACCCCTTAAGCACAGCCCAAGTGCTACAGACTGTTCAACAAAACCCAGATCAAATTTGAACTAAAAACACCCAATTAGAACACCCTGCAATGAATCTCATCCACAGGTACATTTATATGTCTATAAATCTCTGTCCATGAATTAAAAGAGAAAAGAAAAGCAAAAAATATTGGGGTTCTCGAAATTTAAATGGTGACCAAAGTAGGTAGTAGGATTCAAGTCAATGCAGGTAAAACACAATTCTCTTCCAGATTTGCCACCAACAAGACTAAGAGGGAGAGAGAGATACCTGGGTCTTGTGGGTCTTCTGGGGCTGAGAGTGGACGAAGATTGTTTTTTAACGAAGGAACTATTACAGGGATGGAGAAATGAGTGGGATTTGGCAGCCTTCAATTATGATATTTGCTTTAAATCGAAGGTGTAATGATGAATTTTGTGGGTATCAGAGACGAGTTTATACGTAGGCTCCGAATGGAAGAGTACATATCAGTATTTTTTCTTCTAATCCTCGACTGTGGTAGATACATGAAGGTTGTTCTTCCTCTTTTGTTTGTTCCGAGTGAACTTTTTCGCCTACCCCCATCACTGATCAACAAGAGCTAGAGCTTATAGTCCTCGATTGACGTGCAACATTGGAGGAGGCATCTACTCTCTAGACGGTGGTAGTTTTCCATTCTTATTGATCACTCATTCCGTACTATTTTCTTTCGGAAAATTACTCTTTTTTTTAGTTTAATTCTATGTTTTTCTCAGATGGGATACCCCTGAAATTAATAAACTTGTCATAATGATTTGACGCCAGACATATAATTTCGGGGTGCATTTTCCTGTAAGCAACTGTGACGTGGGCTCCTGCCACGCGGATTGGGGATAAGGTTGGGATTATAGGAATCTTACCGTCGTCATTTTTCAAAAATACAAGATATTTTTGGTATTAAATAATAACAATCTTTAATTTTAAATGAGAAAAAAATAGGATAATGAGGAGCTGTTGAAGACATATTCCTTTGTATATTTTGTTTTTCTTTTTTACCTTTCCAACTTTGATACGTTCAAATAGGTCTGTATCAGATGTTTGGTTCGAAAAATTATGTTTTGTTTTAGAATTTTGAAAAAATCTAAATTTATTAGTATGGATATTTTGTTTAAACAAATTAACTGCTAAAAGATTAAAATTTTGTTTTAACAAATTTTTAAATGTCCATCACAAAGTTCTATATTTCTTTTTTTTTGGGGGGGTGGGGGGGGAGGGGACAAACGGTTGAAATAAATTTAAGGTGAGACGTGATGAGGAGATGAGTAAGAAATTTGTGGGTTTACACGCTAATTAATTTGTCTTAATATAAAGTTTTCTTCTTTTTGCTCACATGCTCATACAAATAATTGAGCAAGGATCATGACAAGGAGAAGACAAACTAAGCTTACACATCGCTACTGACTCGTGTCATGTACTTTTATTTCTTTATTTCGATTCTTCTCAACCAAACAGGACTTTAGTTTTAAGACTTATTGGACCGTGAGAGGCCAGCTGGGGAGAGTGGGGGCTTGTTAATTTCAAATCAAGCCTATTCAAGTTTCACCTTCTCAAAAGCTTTTTACTTTTGAGCTTGGAGTAATCTTTTCTGGGTAATAAGAAAATGAAAAGTTGAAAACAACCACCACGGTTCCTGCTTTGAGATTAAGTTAAAAAAAATTTCTTAGTAAAGAAAGAAAGCAAAGGAAACTGGTTGGCTTCTCTTACAGGCAATGGAATCTGAACCTTGAAGCACACTTCCAACTTTCTATTTGCTTACCTGGTTGATGGGTTATATGATAGGTTAGTTTATGTGAATTGGTTTTCAAAGCTGCCCAAAATTGATAATTGCAAACAAAATTCAGAAAAAAACCAGCCTGCCTGCTAGCCAAACAAACCCTTGCGTAGCTGGGTTTGAGTTATACTCACTTTTTCCCATTTCAAGAAACAAAGAAGAGTTTAGTCTTTTATTATAAGAAAAAAGTTTCAAAAATTTTATGGTGTAAACCCCAATACATCCTCTTATTTTCTTTTTTCCCACAGAAAATACAACATCCTTTGTTTTAATTCCTTTTTATTCCCTTTCTTCTATCTTTTTCAATTGAATCAAACCCAAATGTCATTTTTTTTAGGTTGCTTAGTGTATCTTAGACTAATTGAGAATGACCCATATGAAGAGAATGGCTTCCAATTTCATAATATCACATCGAGATCGAGAGAGAGAGCTATTACAGGCATTAACATTTATAAGAGAGAGGAAGGGTTGTTTGTTTGCCATCCCATAGTTTATGGAATTTTTGTATTTAAAAGTTTGAATTATAAGTTTTTAATAATTCTAAATTAACATTTTTATAAAACTTCAATAAATTTTTTTTATAATTTAACTTCTTATTTTTTCTCTTTAAGAAGAAAAGTGGGGCTAATTTTTCCCCCTTTTGTTAAGCTACCAAAATGGCAATGAAATATTTTTTAAGTATTTCTCGAGAAAAAAAATATTTTTACAAAACAAACGTGTGAAAATTAAGCAGGTGGAGGATATGGATATTGAAACAGTCCTCCAATTTAATCCCCAAAAATAAAAGAAAAGAAAAAAAAAAAGAAGCTACAGATGAACTCGCGTCTCACTCTCTTTTATTTCCCATTCTGCATTTTACCCACGAAAGGAGGAAAAAGAGGGGACAGCTTTCTGTACTGCCTGCTTTCTTCATTTATTTAATCTGACTGAACCTCTCTCTCTCCCCTCATCTCCAAAAACTTAAAAAAAATAAAAGAGAAATCTCCCTCCCTCTTTCTCTCTCTCTCTCTCTCTCTCTCGCGTCCACTTCAAGGAAATTCTTGAGCTGCAAAGTGCAAACAAACATGAAATTAAATAATGTACAAATAAATGAATAGAAAATCACATAGAATGGTTTTGAAAATTGAAGTTAACCTGATTTAACTGTCTATTTGAGGGGACCCTGAACTTCTCATCACTCGAATTCGTTGGCATGAATCTTTGAACATCCTGCAGTGTAATTTAAGAGAAAATAAATTAAGTCAAGGGGAATTTGTGGAATATTTGAAATAATAAATACTTATTATTACTGAAATGTTCTTTAGAATTTTTCCATTCCCAACCAAACCCTTTATTCTTCTTCTTCTTTACCAAATTCACCAGAAAGGACTTTATATATCCAAGTTCATAACCCACATTCAAATCTCTCTTCCCTCCCCTTCCAAAAAGACAAAAAAAGGAAATATAGCCATGGCTTGATGCTTGGACCCTTTTGTGGAGTGTTTTTGATTTTCTATGTTTCCAAAAAAGGGTATGATGTCTGAAAAACATTTTATAATAATATAATTAAAATTTAAATTTAAATCAATTTTTTTCTCAATTAAAAAAAAAAAAAACTTACTTCCAAGGAACATCTCCAACTAACATCCAATCACCGTCCTTGTCTTCATATGTAGGCAGATATTCTGTGTCCTTCCTCAAATCCTCAGGCTTGCTTTCCCCATCTGAGTAAACTGAACCACCATCATCCAATTAATTGATTAGTTAGTTTAATCTATCATGTAATACCTCATTATCTTCATTTTATTAGTATCTCATTGGTACTCTCTCTCTCTCTCTCTATATATTTTCTCATATTTTCTTAGCTAATTAATTAAAAAAAATGTCTAATTCCTCCTCAAATATTTAAATAATAAAGGAAGGAAAGACCCACTTAATGCCCTGTTTGAGATTCCCATTTATTGAGAGAAAGGAAGTAAAAAGAAAACATAGTCAAGAGTTCAACTTTTTTAATAGAGCTCATTATCTTCTCTAATTTCACAATAATTTTTAAAAACAAAAAATAATAAAAACTTTAAACGCTCTATTTTCATTTTCGATTCAAAGTGTTTTTCGAAAAATTCTAAAAATAATAAAAAATTTATTTCTGATAACATTTTCGACAGCAATTTGCGTTTTCTTTGTCATCAAAGATACAGTTTCTGAAAGGAAGACAAATGGTTGAAAAAGCATGTGATTGACAAGAAAAGAAACAGACTTTACCGTGATTGAAAAAGCAAGTCGACATTTCCTCGAGTGCCCTCAGGAGCTCTTGGTAATTACCATAAGCCTCGAGGTCTACCTTCCGAAGATAGGGAGCTCCGTCTATGGCCACCTTCACGTACCTACGGCTCCCCAGAGCCTTCTTCCGGTAAGACCTCACCGGCGGCCACCCTGCTACATCTGCTCTGCATTGGCGCCGCCACAAAACCATATATATATAACATTCATTTAATCTTTACTTACAAGGGAATGAAAATTACCAAATGCTCAACCTTTCAGCAAGCCAATTGCTCAATGAAACTTTTTTTAACAAAGAGTTTTTTAATATTAAAATAATAATATACCAAAAATACCCCAATATTTTCACAAATTAACAAATTACCCGAGGACATACGTGCTTGTGTAAAGCCCACCACCATAACTTATTTACTTTTGGAAAAATCCTATTTTGTTTCAGGGATTTTTCAAAAGCCCCGTAAATAAGTTTTTGAGTTTACCTTATATAAATTAACAGTAAAAATTTTTAAGACTATTTTTTTTTACGGGAAATTTTAATTATTTAAAATTTTTTAAAAAAAAATCCCGCTCTTCTAGGATATATCAGTGAGCTAATTAAGTCGTATTTTCCCAACTAAGTGCCTCTTAACAATAAGAAAATAATACTTAAAAAAAAAAAACTTACTTAGCCGACGGTGGAGCTCTGGTACTCGAGCTCTCAGATTCCAACTCCGCACCCCCTCGCCGGCGGTTGAGATCAATCGTGTTGGAGCGGCCAAGCTTCGGAGGGCGAGGCTCGCCAGGCAAGCGCAGGGTCAGCTCAGTGTCGTTGAAGTTCACGCTGGCGGTTTGTGATTCCGGCAGCGGCTCCGTGAAGTAGTCGGGTGGCATTTGGTTTGACGGAGATTATTCAAACTTTCAGGGAAGAGTGAATAGGTCGTTTGTTTCTGCGTTGGGTGTTCGTGGTGGGGTATATAATGTGGCAAGCAACGGGTGTAGGAGCCCGTAACGACATGACACGTGGAAGGCGCCCACAATGTCGTTAGAATTCATGTACAGGATGGGAGCAGCATCGGAATTTGGGCCTTGGTCGGTACAGTGCACCCGGCACTCGTGTGAACCTGCGACAGGGGGCAAGAATGATCTTCCTACGTGGTATGCAAAACTATTTTTATTAAAAGGAATTAATATTTAAATTTTTTTCGTTTCAAAAAGAATTAGCAATTAAATTTTTAAAAATTTCAAATTAGAGCATTGAAAAAGGCTTAAATTGATGGTCATAAACCTGTTTTAGAAATATAAAATATTTTCAAAAACTAATAAATTCTTAAGATTTTAGGAATGATAAATATATATGAATAGTAAGAATTTAAAGATGAAAACATTTATTATTTATATTATCATGAAATATAAATGATTTAAATCTTTTATAAACTCGCTTATCATAAAACAAATAGTAAAAATTGCTTAAAATGAAAAGATAAATTTATAATTTTTCACTGCAATGCAAACTTATCTTAGAGAGTTTAGTGCTACAACATGAACCTGCTAAGGTTTTCAAGTGGAATAGGATTATATATTATCTGATTATGGATTAATTACTTACATCTATCTTGAAATGAAGACACTATATTGAGATGAGAGTTTCCAACTTAATTGCATATTTCTCTCTAAAAATTTTAATTTTTTGAACATTTAAAAAGATGAACTTTTAGAAAGAAAAAAAAAAAAGAATAATTCTTTTATAATTACAATATACTAATACAAGAGAATGTATGTTGAATAGAGTGGAGGTTGGAGTATGTTGATTTCAACATTTTGTAACTTCGATTCATTGTAGTAAATCTAAACTATATACTCTGTGGGATGATTGTATGTTTATTGCTAAAATAAATAAGCAGGTATTATTGTATCGCTTAAAATAAATAATAATATTATTTCATCAATTAAATCCTTTATTTATAGAATAAAAATATATATTTTTATGTTTCAACTTTCTATCTTATACCTAAATTGTTTATTTTGTTTATCTTGTAACATATGATTTAAATCAAATGTTAATTTACAGAAAAAGGGGTTTGCATGATAGATTTTTACATAGCCTTATCTCAAGTACCTTGAATGTTAGTCTAATCTAATGTTTTACTTTTCTTATTAATGGTTAGATTTTCTTTTTTTTTTTTGTGAGAATGAAAATAATATTTGAACTATTAATCAAAGTTAGCTTAAATTAGAATTTGCTTGGTAAAGAAAATGTAAAAAAATTATTTAATAAATTAAATTAACTTTTAACTGGGTCGTAATTGGTAATATAATCATACGACCATTTATATAGATTTGGGAATATGTTAATTTTGTATTGAAATATTGTAAAAATAAAATTAATCTATATTTTTTTGTGAAGACACAAATTATTGGAATTTTAAGTTTGTGGAATTCTATAAATAGGAAGGATGTAAAAATTTACCTAAGTTCACCAAAAACCAATTAAAAAAAATATTTTTTGAAACACACAAAATTAATTTAGTTTAACTGAACCATACATCGACCCTAAATGGGATAACTATATCCAGGATTAGATATGGACGCTTTTCAATGGCCAATTAGAACTCCCTTATAAACAATAGAATAAATTAATAAACACTAAATTTTTCCTCTTATAAAGGAAAGAAAGAAAGGACTTTAGTAAAATTGTTTTACCATAGCAGTAACATCCATTCAAATAAAGGCTTGTTTGGCATTATAGAAAAGACCTGTATTTTTTATTTAACTTTGTTACAAGTCATGAAGAATGAAATTTTTAGTTTAATTTAACTAATGTTTTGTAATTGAGCATTAAAAATTTCAAAAGCCGACAAGAAGATGAACTTAAAATTTTTAAGACAAGCATATCCCAAGGGAGGTGGTGACTGAGTGCCAAGCAAAGCAAGAACTTGCTCTCAAATATACTTGATAATGTGACTTTTTGGTGCTTTTTTGGAGGACCAAATTGTCCTTTGCTAAAGCATGCAAAGCTTTTGCTTTTAACCTAACACTTGTTACCTGGTGTTTAGACATCCTAAATCATACCTTAAGTCCCCCCATTTCTTTCAAGAGTGACAAGTAGGTCCCAATTTTTTTCACTTTTTTGCTCTCTTTGACTATAGGATTTCAATACCCCTCCTTTCCATACAAATAAACTTTAGAAAAAGAAAAAAAGACACCTCCCATTTTTATTTATGTTGGTACTTTTGCAATTACTAAAATATTGGCCAAGAGTTTTTTACTCTTTTCAACTGAGATTAAATTTTTTTTACCCTATTAAAAAAATTAAACATAAACCTCGCCCATAAAATTGGACATGGAGAATTTAAATTCCAAATTCCAGTTTGGTTGGGAAGAAGTGCCAATATCCCATTTTATGTCTCTTTCTTATTTGTCAAGTGTGTGTGTGCTTACTTTGCTGCCTTGCCTCCATTCAAACACTCCTCTCTTCCGGCACCGGGAAACCAGTGGCCGTTGGCCGTAGCGGCAGCACACAGATACTACTGACCTGTTACTTTCGGGGGGTATTTTGGTCATCATGCACTTGCTTTACCGGTTAAGCAATGTTCATTTTCTTTCTTCTCTCTAGCAAACGAAAACTCTATCCAGAAATATTTGAAAAAAAAAAAGGAATAAGAAAAATTTTGGCATTATCCAACTCTTACTCGTTGGAGTTGTAGTTAAAATAATACACCAATCTAAACTTTCAATCATCAATTCTTAACTCATCTCTCCAACTGAGTCAACTGAGGCCGAAACTAAAAATTACAAGATAAGCATCTTGATCAACAACATAAAAAGTATATCTTATTTTCCTTTTCAAAAACCAAATTACTTTGATCAATTCGGGTCAACCCCTTCCTGTTAGAGGCTAAAAATTTAATTCTATTAGGGATATAAAAAGGAGATACCGCACAGACTAAAAAATTTACATAATTTGATATAATTAATTTTATTTATCAAAAATAATAATTACAATTTTATAATATTTAAATTTCTCTTAATAAATATATATATCACATTCATATTTACAAATATATATACGAGTAAAATAAATTTTTTTATGTACATAGGTAGATAATTATCCTAATCTCTCACTTTAAATATAAGATTTAAAAATATTTATTTCAATTTTATTTTTAACAAAAATAAATTATATTTTTTTAACAATATTTGTGAATACTTCCTTCAATCCCAGAACCGGAACTTGAACTATACTCATATAGCTCTTTTTTTACCTCTATTTTCACAAATATCAAAAAATAATTAAAATAAAGTGCGCTTACCTTCATTTTGTTTTATTTTTTTTAATTTTGTACGATGATGATGATGCAATTAGGTTTGGATTCATGGAATAACAACAGGTCACGTGCTGATTGAATGGTTTTATTCCTCCGAAGTCTGAAAGTGGAAATTGGAGAGAGACAATTCCTCGTATTTCCAAATCTCTGTGTCTTGGTGGAAATCACTTTGACTCCACTCTCCACGCCAACATTCATGAATTAACACTGCACAATTTTGTTAAATATTAACGCAAATGAAAACAAGCATTTCTCCATTTATGTTTCTAGACCCAAACCCCAAGGTTATTAATGATTTTACATCCTTCCTTCTTTTATGCTTTTCTTCCCTGGATCCCACTTTCACTGTTATTACGTGGAGGCAATCATCCTCTTCTTTCGAAGGTTAAAATAAAATATGTAAACAAAAATAAAACAGTTTGATTAGTTTGTAAATCAATTTCTTTGGTTGGGGGGTCAATAGGGTTTAATTTTAATTAAATCACTCTATGTAAATAAACAATCAAAATCATGTTATCTAAACTATGGTGAAAACTCTCAACCCTCTAAAATGGGGAAATGCAGCACACGAACTATTGGTTGTGGGGGTGGAGAAAAAAGAACCATCGACTGATGAAAATATTGTCCTCAAGCAAATCTATAGTTGATTTTTACATGCACGAACTGGACTTCAATACCTCTTTATCCTATCTGAACTGAACTGGATAAGACCCAGTTGGATTACCCAGTTGATTATAAAATCCAATTAGCATGTGCAGAGGTTGACGAGACTAGTAGTGATTAGAACCTAATCATGTGAAGCTTTGTGATGGATCCGGAGCTTGAACCATGTGCTTCCTCCTTGTTTATAACCGTCACTGCCAACTGGGAACATGGTCTTTGACTCTTTGCATTAATGTTTTTGATTATCCTCACTAATACAGGACAAATCGTTCACAACTTTATTAGAAAAGAATTCCAAAAAAAAATACCGCCTGGAAATTTAGGACATTGATAGACATAATTACAAAGCATGACCAAATATTATAAAAAATTTATCATGTAATTTAGTAAAAACATTATGCAAACCAATAAATGCCCGATAGTGTTTTCTATTTCTACTAATTTATACAATTATCCTAATTAAATTATATGACTTCAACTTTAAACAGCTCAACAGAGTCTTCCTGCTATTGTTTTTGTTATTATCCTGTTTTATAATTTATTTCATAAGAAGTCCTTTTAAATTTTCCTTTTTGTCCAGGATTAACTAGACAATATTAACTAAAGGGAAGTCTCCTATACATTCCAAGTACATGCGTCGGACCACATTACAAGCTATCGACTTTTTTTGCACCTTCCGGAGTTGTGCCTCTCGGCTATAAAATACTATTGAAGGTCCATGGACTTGGATCTTGATGGAAGTGGCAGAAATTACACTTTCCCAAAGCAGAAAACCCTGCTGAGGAAACCAAAACCGGCTTGGAGTAAACCAAGGATGGTGAACGTGTCGAATGCCCAAAATTGAAAACACTATGGCTACGTTGCTTGAAGACGACATTAGGGTGAGTTCTTGTGTGGGTGTGTGTGCGTAGAAACTCATAAATAAAATTAACCCTACGTTTTAGAAACTTTTAAGCTAAATATTACCGTTCCATTTAGGTCCTACCAAATCAAACTTAGTGCTAAAAAATTTAATCCAACAAGAGACAGGCAAGTAGGTCAATTTGATTGTCTTTATAAGCTCTTCAACCAAAATTAAGAAACCGTAACTTCTCATGTAGTGTTTCTTATTTAGGAGTTCAAAAGCCACAACATCCTAAGAATACTTGCTTTTGATGGCTATCATCAGTGCAAAATGAGAAATGAAAGAGACATCATCAAAAAGTAGTAACATCACAGATTATAAATCTTAATAGCAGAAAATGAGCTGGGAGTAAAACAATACACTATCTTCCATTATCCCATTCCGCAACGGAGGCTTGATAAGATTCAATTTCAGTACAATTAGCAAGCCTATCTTCACCAGTAAACTAGCAGAACCCCCATCCCCACCCCCCCCCCCCCCCCCCCCAAAAAATAATAATAATAATAATAAAAATAAATAAATAAACTTAAAGAGCCAGCTCTGCCCCAAAATTCAAGGGATAATGAATATATATCAAAATAGGTTGCACAGAAGTCCATATATCCACTCATCTACCACACCAGTGCCCAAT
This sequence comes from Thlaspi arvense, assembly GCA_911865555.2. Classification (NCBI taxonomy): domain Eukaryota; kingdom Viridiplantae; phylum Streptophyta; class Magnoliopsida; order Brassicales; family Brassicaceae; genus Thlaspi; species Thlaspi arvense. Next base: position 56,710 of record CAJVSB020000155.1, read on the forward strand.
TTTCTATGCCTGTCAAACAACTGTAAAGACAACTCTAAACATGACTTTGCCAGCACAAAACGCGACAGTTAGTTGGATTACATGCTCCACCTAAAACATTTTTCATTACAAATAATAAAGAATTGCGAACCACAACAAGATGAAATGAATATAAGTTGCCAATTTGAACGGGCAAATGATGAGTGAGAGAGAGAGAGTTGGACAGAGAGCATGGGAACAGCAATATCTACTTACAAAAGGGCTTTTGGACCTTTTTCTCTATTCTCCCAATAAGAACATAGATCAGAAGGCATATATATATATATATATATATATAGGCAAAAAAAGGAGAGAGAAAAGGGAAAAAAAACATATGTGAAAATCCAGGAACTCATGTAGGATTTTACAAGCATTGTGACACAAAGGATAGGGCTACTGCTACTGCAGACAGCCATGAAGAACTTCAACAATTTAAGCACTTTCTGCTTCGGGAAGCTGATTGACACTCCCAATACTTTTGGCAAATTTGGGCCTCCATTCAGTTCTTGCCTTCACAATCTCAGCTCCACTCTCATGCCGAAGCAAATGCTGGCACTCTACATAGCCGGGATTAACCAAACCACCAACATTACCTCCAGATACAGCAGTCAGGGACTGCAGCACACTGTCCCGACCGCATTCTCTCCTGTACTCCAGAGTCATGCCAGAAAGCTCGTAACTCTCCAAAATTGGCAGTGGTGCACTCTACAAGAAGCAACATGAAGATAATAAGTGAGAAGAGAACTTCAGAAAGATTTATGAAAAATACAGAATTCCATTTGACAGCCAAGCTGTCAAGCCAGTGATCAGTACATTCGGTGTACATCCTTCTATAAACTTGTGAAAATGAGAACTTTAAGTGAACTCTCAAATGTGCCACTAACAGAGAGACAGAGACAGAAACAGAGTAAAAATCCTAGTTCAGGAGCTAGCATTATGTAGGTTCACAGCAAGATAGTACACTAAATCACGAGGCCTAAGGCTTTAGTTTGAATCATTTCTTGATCAAACTGATCTAGGTGAGTTCTGGTTAAACTGAGCACTCGACCAGTGATCATAGATGACATTTTGTAAGACAGGTAAGAGAATCAAAGCACTAAGGAATCAAACATAAATAGAAGAAAGAGAAATTTACCTCAAGAATCCACCCAACATATTTCACATTGTTGACATGCTGATTAACATCTAAATCACTCCACCTAGGCTGATCAACATAAACATTTTATTAAAAAAAAAAAAAAAAAAAAAAAAAAAAAAAAAAACACATAAGCAGCAAAATGGCAATAAGATACATTTCAAAGATAAACAGTCTTCATCATAAGATGGCCTTCAACTTACTGTTAAGCCACTACGAACAACATCTGCAGTGCTTTCATCAAGTTTTGGTAATTTTCTGCTGTCTTCATCCACAATAGGAGGTGAATCCACAAAATATGAACCTATTTCTCCACGAACTTCATCAGGAATCTTAGATAACCTCCGCGTCTCTTTATTCATCATCACCCAAATGCTGCCATATGCCAAACCAAAGGCTAATCCTACTCAGTCCAAATTACTCGTACTAGAAAAAGATAAATCTGGTAGCAAGTTATTAATAGGAATGACCATTCCAAAATATGGTACATTTCCATTCCCAAAGGGCAACTTTATCAATCTAACATGATCCAGGAGCTTTTTCCCTATCTATTTCCTTACAGTTATAGATCACCTTGCCTGTCAAAAATATGTGATGATCTACAAAACTAAAGAAAAAGGAGTTTTTGAAGGATAAAATATTAGGAACCAAAATGCTCCAACAGTGCAACAGGCTACAATAATGTTATTAGAAAATTAATTTGAATGAAATGTACATAGATTTAATAGCCAATAGTTATCAAAGAAAATTTCCCTTAAAGTAATTTACATTGTAAAATTTTAACCCTCAGAAGTCTTCCAACTATACAGTTACTATAGTACATTTTAGTACATGTGGAATAGAATAACTAGTCAGTCAAAAGTATCAAAATGACCCAGAGTCTGGTTAACATAGTTTTCAACAATTCATTCAAATCAATCACAACATAAATAACTGCTCACAGTTCAAAAGTGAATGACCAGATGTATCATCAATCATATCTTTCCTAATCCTAAAAGAGAAACCTCATACAAAGCTTTCAAACAACTAAGCATGGCTCATATGTGTTGTTGCTTAATGCAAAATTTATTATTAGATTCAATTAAATAAACAAAATCTTGTAGTTTTATCTGTAAAAGAACAAAAGTTAAATTCTGCACATTCTAATGCAGGTGCTGTTCTTTGATATTGCGAAGGAAACCAAATATCTGATGAGTGCTGCAAAATTTAGCATATGATAAAAGTGTCATCAGAATTAAGAAGGGAAAACAAGTTCCCACCTGGATGCTCTAGTTAGAGTGTCCCCTGTTTTAGAGTCACGAACAAGCCAATCACGCCGCATGCCATTCTTTCCCGATGCAGCTACCCAAGTGTCTACTTGCACAACATCACCCCTGAAAGAATAACAAAGCCCAACCGTTAACCAAACAATTTTAAAATAAAAGACAAGAATTCAGTAATTGAGGAGATGATGTCTGTTAAAGCAATGCTTTCATCATCGAAGAAATTGTCATCATCTAAAATCTCATAAAATTATAAATTCAAAAAACTTATGGAAAGTAGTTAGCCCAACCGTTAACCAAACAATTTCAAAATATAAGACAAGAATTCAGTGCTTGAGGAGATGATGTCTGTTAAAGCAATGCTTTCATCAATGAAGACATTGTCATCATCTAAAATCTCATAAAATTAGAAATTCAAAAAACTTATGGAAAGTAGTTATTTTATGGACATGACCATAACCATGTGTTCATAAATTACCAAACAGTTACAAAGTAATATGCCATTATGCGTCAACATATGGGCTGCTGCAGACATTCAATCAAACCAATGAGACAAGTTATATTCATTAGCAATCCAATTAGATTTTCTTCAGACGGCTTCAAGATTTCAATAAGACAGTGATGATATTTTTTATGGTGATAATTATGATGCTTCCATAGAACCGAACAACATTTGCATTCAATGCTACCCAAAAAATACAGAACCACAATAAGACATAAAAAGGACATTTTTATGCAACTGTAAGTTTACAGTATTGTTTAAAACAAAAGAAAGCAACTTGAAATCTAATATGCTTAAAGAATACATATATATCATATAAGGCATGGTCCAACAGGAACAGTACAAAGTATCCACTTAGTAATGCTTCCAGGCTTCTTTTTTGGACTCGTCATTGTTGATGAGAAATTATCAGAATGGTATATTTTGAACTTTAAAGCATCAGGAATTTCAATATCCAGTGGCATGGCAACAGGGAGGGTACTAAATGTATCCATACCCATCCCAACTTAAGAAATATGTTCCCACACCCGTCCTCATCCCCAGCCAGTGATTCCCATCGATAAGCAAGGAAACAAGAACTTTCTTTCTCTCATGCCTTTTAGCTTAAGCCTGACAAAGACCAGGGTGGGTACTCAATGTATCTATCCCCATCCCAACTTAAGAAATCCATTCCCATACCCGTCCTCATCCCCAGCTGGTGAATAATTTTAATCCTTACCTGGTCTCCGTTGAATAGTATTGTACCCATCCCCATACCTATATAATCATTTGAACACAATTCACTTTAAAAAAATGAACAGGAACAGCATATAGTATCCACTTAGTAACGCTTCCAGGCTTCTTTTTTGGACTTGTCATTATTGATGAGAAAATATCAGAATGGTCTATTTTGAACTTTAAAGCATCAGGAATTTCAATATCTGGTGGCATGGCAACAGGGAGGGTACTAAATGTATCCATACCCATCCCAACTTAAGAAATCCTTTCCCATACCCCTCCTCATCCTGAGCTGTTGATTAATTTTAATCCTTACTCATCCCCAGGGTGGGTACTCAATGTATCCATTGCCATCCCAACTTAAGAAATCCATTCCCATACCCGTCCTCATCCCCAGCTGGTGAATAATTTTAATCCTTACCCAGCCTCCGTTGAAGAGTATTGTACCATCCCTGTACCTATATACTTATTTGAACACAATCCATTTTAAAAAATGATGAGATAAAATAGTCCATAATTCACAAAAATAACAGAAATATTCAAATTACATTCCAATATTTTTTAAAAAAACCAAATATAACCGTCATTATTTGACAAACTAAACTAACAATCAATCACTTAAATATAATTTTTAACATAAATATATATAAAATATAAATATTATGTGTGTGTGTGTGTGTGTGAGAAGGGATCAATTGACATCAGTGTAAATGTAAAAAACTTACACCAAATCTTATACCGTTGATTTGGTCAAAATCAACGGATGAGATTAATTACAACTGTCTTCCAATAACTTCTAATAATTAATTAGCAGTTAATTAATCTCATCCGTTGATCTTGACCAAATCAACGATGTAAAATTTGATGTAAGTCTTTTACACTTACACTCGGTGTCAATTGATCCCTCCTATATATATATATATATATATATATATTACACCAGGTATGGGGAAGGTTGGGTACTAGGTTCCCCATCCCCGTCCTTGGATAAATCCTTGTAAAAATCCCAAAGCCGTCCCCATCCCCATTTTGCAATGTCCATGCTGGCTCCCATCAGTAAAATTTGCAGGCGCCTCTCAAGTAAAGCAATTCAATTTACTCAAAAATGATGATACATGCTAAACAAAAACCTTAGTAGAATGTTTCCAATATATAAGGTGCAAAATAGAAACCTTACTATATTCTATAAATAAGTATATTAGTTTGGGGCACAAAATGAGAAGTGAAACAATTAACCCATTTTTCATTATGACATCACTACTACACTACTATGATTCGCAAAACCACTAAATAGTAGATAAGCAGTGAACCTATAGATTTGCCCAAATATACAATGCCCACATAAATTGAGTCCCAAATTTAGAATCTTAGAGGCCAAAACAGAAAGGAAGACTGCATCATCAAGAGACCCATATACAAATAAGATTTTTTACATGAAATATAGGTACTATTGGATAAGATTTTATTGAAAGTGCTTTTTCAAAAGTGATTTTTTCAAAAATGATTTTTTTTTCAGAAACTACACCATACTAATTTTGAAAATAATCAAAAATCTTATTTTTCTTGGGAAAAAGAACTTTTTTTTAAAACTTACCAAGCACTTCAAAATATTCCAGAAGTACTTTTTTTAACTTAAAAAAGTGCTTTTTTGTTAAGAGATAGGTAAAATCGGGGGACTTTAAGTCCAAATTAGAATCCTAATTTAATAATAGGGAATCCAAACTGCATATACCTGACCAAAGAACGCCATCCTTGCAGATAACAGGCAATAAAGAATCAGTTATCAACAGGACATTAGAGCTATCAAATAATGAAACATCATTCATAACCACTATTAATAAGGTATAATTCAGTGATTGTGAGGGCTCCTCTGGCACTATGGTTTCACATCTAGTCAATTGAGTTACAAATCTAGGGCAATCAGAGGCCAACTGATGGACCATGTCCATTTCAGCTCAAGAACATTTTTCAGGACATTATTGCCATAATGAAATCTTCAAAGGCAATATGCAATAAAAAATTGATTCTTAATGAAAATAATACTTTTGTGGCAGCTAATGCATCAACTTCAGCTTCAATAGATAAATTGACTTTTAATGAATAGGGAACAATTGGATACACACACATATACAGATATGTATTCAATGCTACACCTATTCCGTGCACGAAGTTTTTTTTTTTCTTTCTGTGGTTGGGTACAAGTGTAATTGAGGAAGAAAAAACAACAGTTTTCCTGGTCTTCTCTATACTCTTGCAACCAGCATTCAAATGGAGTAATATGGAGGGGAAAGGAACCTAGCTTAGATCAAATATAACAGACACTTAATCTTGAAGCTTGCAGTCATGATTACAACAATGCCACAACAGAGAAACACATTAGCATTGGAAAACTTTTCAGCCTTGTGTTCAAGTTTGTTACCAAAGGAATAGCCCTCAAACTTAATATATTATATTTTAAATAAAAACAACCATCATTAAATGTCAAGTCATCTAGGAATTATATCATAGTAAGCCTCCAAAATTTGACAGGTCAAGAAGACATGTACTGTATACCTACTATTCAAGAATTATGGGTCAAAATGCCATAAGAATGTCAACATAATACAGCCATCATAGCCACTAACAAGCCACTATTCATCATAAATGTAGCAAAGTGACAATATACACATAGATATATAACTAATAACTCACTAAATATTTATAACTCACCAAGTAGGATACCGATCTACCAGAAGCTGCATTTTAGTGACAACCCATATCAGATTCTTTTTGCACATCTCTGGAGTTGAACCAAAGCCACCATCCAGTAGTCCAGCAGTTTTCACATGATTAAGGGCAGTTTCCTGCAAAAATGAGCTTAAGATCATCAAGAGCTAAACCAAGCTAGATATTTTGATAAAATTGGTATTAAATTGTACATGCCTAGTGTATATTCAATAATATTATGCTCAGATGAAAGTTTAATCATACCTGCAAATGATTCATCAGTGTTTCTATAGAGGCAGTCCGATCAGCCCCAATTTCATATGATCTGATAGAAAAGTTTTGGCGAAAAACAAGACCATCCTGGACAATTTTTCCCAAACCAAATGGATCAATAAGTGCATCTGGACGCTTTGGCTTCCAATCAAGCATCATCCATTGCTTCTCTGCTGCCAGAAAAAATCGTAGTGATAGCAGCAAGGAGCATGCTCCAGTCAGGCAATTGGTTGATAAAAGTTCTTGGCGGAGGTGATGCCACGTCATCCTCATTCTTGAGACCTTCCATGACCCCGACTTTAGTGCCATTTACTTTTGGAGGGGCCTGTGCATTGGCCTTAACCTGACAACCTCTAGCAGCAGCAGATTTTGACTTAATCCCTCGAGCATCCACATTTGCTGGCACTCCTCCAAGCTTGCCGGATGTCTTGGCACCAGAGTCAGATTGTGGAGATGCAACTGGATGGAACGCAGATGTAGCAGCGGTGGCAACCATTGTCACAACCTATCACTGAATCAAACCAATTTCATCACTGGCTAAAAGCAATCTTAGGCATACACACTGAGAAAGTGAGATTTGCTGACAGATGGCACAAATTGTGGAACTTGATTGATAATGTAATATTGGCGACATGCTGCTTCTTGCATAGCATCAAAGCTTATCGTCTTAGAATAATTGATATTAAAATTCATGCAGCCAAAGTTTTTCGCTACGTCGGGCTCATTCAACTTTGACAAAAGAGCTCTAAAATAAGACATTTTTCCAGGGGAGGGAAAAGAATGAGAGAAGGGAAAAAAGGGAGGTAAAAAACACCAAAAAATGACCTTAGGCTTTTTTCTTGGAGGATGAAACTAGCAACAATAAAGGTGTACCTAACTTTATTAAAGCGTTGTTCAGCCTGTTTGCTGAGAAAACATAGAGCTGTGATAAACAAATCAAAATTCTGGACATCTAGATGTTTCAAAATCTAGTACCCAATTGAAAGAAAATAAACATACGCCTAATTGAAGTGAAGAAAGCGACCGAACTCTAACCTCGGCCTAATGAAGAAAAATAGCAAATATATTAACTCAAATTATATCTAAAAATATTATTTTTCATCTTCATCCAAAATTATATATACGTATATATAGATAGTTGCCTTAAAATTGATAAGAAACTCGAATCGGGAGACAAATAGGTAGATAAACATGACACCACAAAACAAAAGGCAGAAGCAAACAACAAAAAATCGAAAATGCTCACAAAACTCGAACATGCAATGGAATCAGAAACAGATCTGAACATTCACCCTCGAAAACAAATCCATATTTAAAACCTTCCCGTCCGACACCAAAATCCACATTTGTCCATTCTGCCCCTCCACAACGCCCAAAATTCGTACAGGATCCCAAACCATAACCAAATTCTAAACAGTAAGCTCAAATCACGACCAAAAAATTCAAAAAAATTTGAATACCATACCTTGCAGGGTCAAAATACCATATAAATAATCAAAGTTTCGTATTGCAGTACACGCTTCAGAAGGTCGATATTTTTGATCTGCAAACCCTGCCTCAATTCGCCTTCTCTCTAGAAACTTCTAGGGTTTGCGATCTTACTCTAGTACGGGAGGATCTTTCCTCCTCTTTTGTTTATAATTTTCCGACTTTTCGCGTGAGCTTACAAAGGAGGAGAAGAGAGAGAGACGAGACGAGACTGAAAAATGGCAAAGAAGGGAGAGAGAGAGTAAAATTTGGGGGCCAGCGAGCTTTGGGTGGTTCAGATTCGGCGTTCAGGATGCCTTTTATAGCATACACCTGGCCTCCCGCCTCTCGTTTCAAGTTCTGACATTTGCGCTTCGTATCTCCCTTATTTACGAGAATGCCCCCACTTTTCCTGTTTAAGATTGCTCCTTCATGCAACTGCCACGTCTTGCCAGCTTCTAAGCAATGCCTCTGGGTGTTCCGTGTTGTTGTTTCACTAAATTTTTTTATTTCTGCAGTCAACTGAGATGACATTGAAATATGACGAAATCAGGCTATCTTATGTTGTGAAAAATATAAATATAAGATTAAAATAATATAAAAAATCCTATGATAATGCATGCTATCAGGTTATTATTATAATTTTTTTAGTTAAATACGAATTATTTATTTCATTTATTTCTTTAAAGATTTTTTTATTATCAATTTGATGAGTTAAATTTATTAGGGTACTCCTTGAATTTCCTTTCTTTGTTCTACTTGTTTCCTAAACTATATGCCACACAATTTCTTATTTTGTTCAATGATACTTTTAATCTACTGTTAAATACTATTAAATTAAATAAAAAATAATAAAAGAATAATGAGATTTTGAATATATATGATCAATTATTATAATATTTAGATTTTATTGTTAAAGTTGTAATAATTTATATTATTTTTTATTACAATTAAAAAATTTATTAAAATATTTAGTCTATTTAATTATGATCTACTATGTTCTAATTGTAACATTTATTACTATCTGTTTATGACAACATTTAATTTTTCTATACTATTATACAATAAATAGAAAATACAAATAACTTAGGTTTTAATATTCAGTAATTGAATAATATATGGTAAATTTAAATTATTTATTCATTATTTAGTTAGGTTTTGCAAAAGTTATAAATTAATTTTATAAAATTTAACAATATTTGAATTTAATATATAAAATTAAATATATTTAATAATATTTATTATCAATTATAATATATTAATTTAAATTTTAAAATTTTTAACAATTAACTATTCTAATAATAATATTTTAAAAATTTAATATGTAAGATTTAAGAATTCATAAAATAAATATAATAATGAGTTGACGATATTCATATTTAATAGATAACTAGTATATTTTATGTAATTTGTGAAAATAAATAAAATAGATAAATAAATTTAGGAGTAAAATAATTTTTACCCAGACCATTTTGGTCTTACAACTCTAAAAATTTCCAATCTATTTGTAAATTATAGTGGAAGCGTTCATCAACTTATGCCTTGAAGTACATCCCATCAATTAGCTTTAATTATCAGTTGTACGATGTTGAGCTTAATTTTATTAATTAGTGAAGTCTGATGTTAAGGCATTTTTTCAATTAAAACTATTATTCATTAAAAAATTTATTTTGCAGAGTAAAATTCTTTTTTGTATTTACGGAATAATTTTTTATTTTTATTATTTATTTTAAATTAAGTGCGCATCTCAATATATGAGAGCTGTGGTTATACTAAAAACAGTAGGAAAAAAATTATAAATTCAATAAATTACGAATTAAATTAAGTATGTTGTCAGGTAATTAAGAAATAAAATTTAAAACATTTCAAAATTGTAATTATAATTTATGATCATTGCATTTGAAACAGTCCCTATTTTAGTAGGAGAAAGTGGAAAAGGAAAATGAAGTATAACTTGAAAACATATGGTGACCGATAAAAAATTTGATTTTTAAATACCAAAATTTTAAATTTATTTTAATAAATAATTTGTTAAAAATGTAGTTCATTAAAAAAATTTATTATTATTTATATAATTTTGCTGCAATATGTTACTATTTAAAGCCCGGAAATGAAAAATAAATAAATTGTTTTTTATCATAACCAATAAAATAAGCTATTAATTAGTTTTAGAAAATTTTTAGAAAATTTGTAGTGCTGATGTACAAAACCAAACCAATTAACCAAACCAAACTAAACTAAATTTTAAATTTTAGTTTGGTTTTTTTAAAATTTAGTTTGGTTTTTGTTTAGAAAAATAATTAAAAATTATGATTTGGTTTGGTTTAAAACCAAACCAAACCATTTTAAACAAAAAACCAAATTTTTAAAATTTTTGTAAAAAATATTAATATATGCACATACGTACATATATTTATATATCTCTATTTACATATATATACTTAAATGTGTATGTACATACACACATATAGATGTACATACATACATACATATATACATATATATTATCTACTCGTACAAATATATATATATATGTACATAATTTATATTGTGTATAAATATACAGATAAGCTATTAATTAGTTTTAGAAAACTTTTAGAAAATTTGTAGTACTGGTACGCAAAACCAAACCAATTAACCAAATCTAAACTAAATTTTAAATTTTAGTTTAGTTTCTTTAAAATTTAGTTTTGTTTGGTTTGGTTTAGAAAAATAATTAAAAATTATGATTTGGTTTGGTTTAAAACCAAACCAAACCATTTTAAACCAAAAACCAAATTTTTAAATTCTTTGTAAAAAATATTAATATATGCACACACATACATATATTTACATATCTCTATATACATATATATACTTAAATGTGTATGTACATATACACACATAGATGTACATACATACATACATACATATATACATATATATATTATCTACTCGTACAAATATATATATATATGTACATAATTTATATTGTGTATAAATATACAGATAAGCTATTAATTAGTTTTAGAAAATTTTTAGAAAATTTGTAGTACTGGTGTGCAAAACCAAACCAATTAACCAAACCAAACTAAATTTTAAATTTTAGTTTAGTTTGGTTTGATTTAAAAAAATAATTAAAAATTATGATTTGGTTTGGTTTAAAACCAAACCAAACCATTTTAAACCAAAAACCAAATTTTTAAAATTCTTTGTAAAAAATATTAATATATGCACACATGTACATATATTTATATATCTCTATATACATATATATACTTAAATGTGTATGTACATACAAATATATATATATATATATGTACATAATATTATATATGTGTGTATAAATATATAGATACATATATATAATTATATAGATACATACATATATACATATATATATAAATTTTATATACTCATACAAATATAAATATATGTACATGCACATATATTTATATTGTATATAAATATATAGATACATTAGATAAAGCCTCTTCTTCTTCTTCTTCTTCCAACTCTTTCTCTCTTCTTATTTATTGTCGTTGTAGTTGTAGTTGTACTTGTAAGTGAAGAAATTAAGAAAAATTGATTTAAACCAAAATTTAAAAATTTAAAAATTATTTATAAAAAATATTAATATATACACATATGTACATATATTTATATATCTATATATACATATATGTAGTTATATATATTTGTGCGTGTACACGCATATATATATTTTTATATTTACATAAATATATATATACATGAATATATAAATATATATGGCATATATGTATGTGTGTGTATATACAAATATATATATATGTACACATACATACATATACATGTATATTTACTAATAAAAATTAAATAAATAATTTACTAAATATTTTTTAATTAATAAAAAATTAAACTTAATACCAGATTAAACTAAACCAAACTGAATCAAAATTTTAGGTTTAATTTGGTTTGATTTATAATTAAATTAGTTTGATTTGATTTTAAAATCATTCAAACCAAAAAAAAACTAAACTAAAATATTAAAAACCAAATCAAAAGTACGGTTTCACACCCTAATCTGTAACGTATTGTTGGTTTGAAGCTTAACAAGAAGACAACCAAACAAAGAGATGGAATTGCTTACATGTATAAAAATCCCAACTGGACGCGACCGCCATGACTGGTGCATTAATAATTAAAACTCGGAAAAAGGTTTATAACGTCGAAAATTATTTTAAATAAGGAAAAAAATGGGCATGTTTTCTCCCTGTCAGACCTAGGGCTAGGGATGTCATTTCCCTTTCATGTTATTATTTTTTCTTTTGATTAAATTAATAAAAAAATACAATTTGTACCATTATCCATTAGAATTCCTTTGTGTCACGAAGACACTCAATCCCCTTCCATGGTCCACCATTCACCAATCAAATGTTGCAATACGGTTCAACCAATTATTATAAAATTGTAACTATCTAAGTATTTCATAGTCAAAAAATCAATATATGTACACACATACATATTTTAATCACGCGGTTGGTTAAATGAGATCAACAACAGCTAATTTTTTTTTTTCTTTTTGGATAATAGTAATTTAGTCGAATACTTGAATACTTAAGAAATGTATATTTGTAGGCTAATTAAATTTTTTTTATAACTTTCTTATTTAAGACAGATCTAACCATTTATTTGAGAGTAGAAGGGTAAATGCATAGGGAAGTAGTGGGAGAGTATAAAGAGTAGTATGCTTAATGGATTAGTGGATGACATGGAAATACATAACATGACATAAGAAACTATCTCTTATTTTGATAATTTACATCTATTAATTCAAATCCAATTACAATGTAGATAGAAATGTTTTGAGATGCAAATACATATATAGCTATACCACAATGTGTCTTGGATTTAAATAATATATTTGTAATAACTAGTTTTATAATTAATTCAATTATGGATTTAAATGAATGTTTAATTGTTGTGTTAAGGATTTAATTGCATAAATTAAAAGAATCTAGGAGATGATTGTGAGGGGTGTATTTGAAGAAATTAAAAGAAACAAGGCTTAATGAAAAAATTTTAAGAGCCCAATTGAAAGAAAATAAAGATGAGGGTTCTAAGAGGAAACGCTAGAAGCCTGAGGACTGAAATAGGACAAGTCGAAGGCCAAGATGAAAAAAATAAAACTTGAGGGATCAAATTAAGAAGAAATGATAAATTTCAATCAGCCGCCGATTGAATAATTTGAAAGATTTCGAGCAAATTGATGACCAATTCACCACCTAAAATGCCCATATATAGGCGCAAGGGGGTTATCTACCAAAGCCCTAAAGCAATTTGCTTATATTGTTCGCGGTTTATTCTGATTTTCCAAAAACTCACTGCAAATACACATTTTGAATTTCATCAGAAATTCTTCAATTCCTACCAGTTTCTACAATAATTGGACTTCAAAAATTGCTTAATGACCATTGCCTTTCATTTTCCAACCTTTGGCTATAATTGGAAAAGGAAACACCCTTGAGAGCGTACACTACGATTGTTGTGTTTGCTATTACTAAGATTCAAACTTTTCAATTTCTACTTGTACTGTGAGTAATAACATTTATTTTGTGCATATGTTTTAACTCTATTTATTTATATATTACGAAAATACATGTTATAAAAAATATAATTTGTTTTATATGACGAGATTTATTAGCTTTGATATGAAAATCTATGATGAGTATTCTAAAATTGATTTTTGAAATACAGTGAGTTGATTTGATATATTATACACACTAGACTTTGAATTAAAAATAATATATATGCCTTGATTATTTTTAAAAATATCTGAAAATATGACTTTGTTATAAATTATATTTTGAAATAAATTTGTGGGAGATATATTATAATCAGTTGTGATATGATACATTCTAACATAATATGCTCCACTAAGAGATGAGATATAGTAATGTGATATATGATACCTCAAACATGATATGCTTTGTCATAGATATTATATACAGTGATGTAACATATAGTACCTCCAACACGATACACTTTGTTGTTGAAATGAAACTTTGTGATATAATATGTGATACCTTGGGCCAAATATGTTCAGTCAATTATCTATTAGTTGTGATGAAATGTGACATGTGATACTCCAAAATGATATGCTTTATTGTTAAAATGTGATGTGATATAATATGATGCTCTCAGATATTAGCATTTCTAAAACTCCGTTATTTAAAAAAAATGTTTTTTTTTAAAAAACTTTTGAGACATATGTTATGAATTTCACGTACATACATGATATGCTTACTATTTTGATTATATATGCATGTTTGGCACGATTTACAATGCATGCCTCAACATGACTAAAGTTTATACTCACTAAATTTTATATTCAACCATTTCATAACATTTTTGAAATCATAGTGTTAGTTCTCCTTTTTGTACGCACTGCTAAGTGAGGGTGTAGATCCTTGATAAGCTCAATTACGAGTACGAGCAAGAATGTTTTTGTATTATATTGTACTCTATAATTGCTCAATTTACTTTTTAGATAGAATCTTTCGTATATATACAATTTGATTATCTATGTTAAAATAGTTGAAATTATATAAGATATATTCATTTTGTTCAAGGTTTACTAAGGTTGATAAACTAACCCCAATGCCAATCACATACATGATTTTGAGTCATGACAAAATTACTATCAAAGTTCTAGGTTTCTCTAAAAATAAATGGAGTAAAGTTTTAGAGCAGTGATTTTATTATGATCGTGATAACCTCACTTTCATAATAGAAAGATTGCAAAAAGCCAATAAGGATGTCATTTGACATTAAAATGATGTGCACCAACTATTGATAGGTGTTAGAAGATGGCAAAATGTGGCAACAAGGGAAAAAAATAGGATTTGCGATTCAACTAAATGATTGGCTATTAGTCACTCTAGTAGCCTTAACGAAACTCATTAATAATCAAACAGTGCCATAAGTTGAGAGGGAGTGCCAGTAACCAACTTTGCTATCTCTATTGTTTGTTATGTAGAGCTCATTTTTATCAAGAAACTGAAGTGGTGGAATCAGTGATCTATCATAGTATTTTTGTTGAAAACATGGCATGGATAATGGAAAATTTTATGATAATAGACAGCAACAGGGACAACAGCAGTAGTCAGAAGGTGGTAAGGGCTAGTCAATATCACCTACGGGAGTTGGCAATGGTGATCTCCACAGTCACTTGGCAACTCACATGTCCTTGCCATCTTTTGTGCCTATTGATAAAACTACTTTTACAAAATTTTACAAGTGGAGCACTCTATAGCAGATTAACGTGAAATTTTGAACGAAATTTCTAAATAATATCAGTCTATTTTGTAATATAAAAAATAAAATAAAAAAATTGAAAGATCAACAATAAAATTACCCTTTATTTAATGGCACTATTCAAACATGTCATGCATTCCATGACTAATTAGTATCCAAAAAAGTAAAAAGAAAAATGCATGGTGTTGACTTATTTATATAGTACTGGTATCTCTTTATATTGGCCATCGGTTGAGTCCGGAGTCGGCCCAATGGTCAATTTTGACCGGCTCGCCGGAATCTTCATCCAAATTTTTTAATTTTCAGGCGGTTCAACTATTTCTGATATTCTGTCATGATAACGACAAATTGCTTTGTCCATTTATCTGTCAGCTACGCACATGACAAAAATGATTTTGCCTCTTTTTGTGCAATGTACACGTCGGTGGTATAAAAAGACATAATAAATAATGATTTCCATTCCCCACAAAAGATTCTCGGAAAATTGTCTACTGGCACAACTTGATAATTTTAATTATTTAAAATTTTAAAATATAAAATATTTTTATTTAAAATTTAAAAACTATTCAGTTAAACATATTTATATTCTTAAAATATATCTATTATAATATATTTTTAATAATTTTTATAAGTATAAATTTGTATAATTAAAAATATATATTTGATAGTTAAAAATTTTGTAACAATTTACAAACATGTATTTGTATATTTATAAGTATGTATGTATGTAATTACAAATTTATATTTGTAATTATTTATAATTATACATATTCAAACTTATAAATATATAAATATATACTTATAAATATACAAATATATATTTGTAATAATTACTGTGGGGTTTGTAAGTACGCAAATACATATATTATAACGGTTTATACAAATATGTAGTAATAAAGGTATTTTGAAAATGTAAATATATTCAATTAAAAAAAAATTTCTTTCTAATTATGAATAAAAATATTTTACGTTTTGACTGCCCAGTCATTAATTTTATCAATCTATCATGCTTGGTAATTTTCCCAAACATTAATCCATCTTAACAATCAATCTCATTTTTTCTAGAGTAATATTTATTTAAAATTATATAAAATAATAATTGATTATACTTAACCCGTAAAAGGATTATCCTAATTAAATAATTTGTCAACTTAATTTAACAATAACATTTTAAAATTCATAGTTTTACCTCTTGCAAGTGGAGTTAACTAATTAATGTTGACTGACCAATGTTGTTTAAAAAGTTAAATATCCATGTTCTTATATAATAGAGCGTTAGTGTGTAGTAAATAGAGAGATAATTTTGTACTTTAATGCCCAAAATTTAAAATATAACTAGTTTTTTATTATATATACTTATTATAAAATTTAAGTAGTAACCCTAATTATCAAATCAATGCCAACTTATGGTTCAAAGCATCAACTGTGAAGTTAACAATAGCACGGCGGTTTATTTAAACATTTTCTAACGTCGCGTGACACTTATATATGTTGGCGTGGCACTTTAATTAGTAACACATCCACGTTTAATTATATGCCTATTTTAAAAAGTAAAAAATGAAATTCAAATTGATTAAAAACAAAAAATTAAACAAATTAAATTAAAACTAGATTTTTTATTAAATTAAAATCAAAATGGAAGGGAAGAATTTTATTTATCTAAAAGCCTAGCCAAAAGCTAGCCATTTTGTGTTTAAATTTCCGCGTCTTTAGGAATTGGGGTACATGACATTGAAATGGCCACCATACTTGCAGCTTTAATTTCACAACTAGAAACAATATAAAATAATGATGTAAGCTTTTACAGTATAAAATTAAATTATCTGACAAAAAAGTATTTAACATTAATAGAAAAAGTCAGGAGTGTGTAAAATTAAACCAATTGATTAACATAACTAAACAAAACTATATTTTAAAATTTGATTTGATTTTTTAAATTTAGTTTACTTTGTTTGATTTTAAAAAATAATTCAAAATTATGGTTTGGTTTAGTCTAAAAATCATACAAAGTTATTATAAATCAAAAACAAAAATTTAAAAAATGTTTTTCTCTATAAAAAATATTAATACACACACGTATGCATATATTTATATAAATATGTACTTACATGTGTGTACACATACTCATATCTACGTATATATATTTACAAATATAAATTTTATCTACTCATATAAATATAAATATATATACATACATTTATATACACACGCGTGCATATGCACACATGCAGATACGTATGTATGTATGTATGTATGTATGTATGTATAGAGAAAGAGGGAGAGTGAGACACAATAAATCAATTGACACTAGTGTAACTGTAAAAACACTTACACTAATCTTACATCGTTCATTTTATCAAAATCAATTAATGAAATTAATTATAATTATTTTTCATTATATTAATTTGTAATTGTCTTTTATAATATTAACTGTGTTCTACTATATTGATTTATAACTGTGAAAACTAACTATAAGTTAATGTAATGGATTACAATTATAAATTGATATAGTAGAACACAATTAATATAGTGGAAGATATTTATAATTAATTAATTTATTGATTTTGACAAAATCAAAAGTGTAAGATTTAGTATAAATGTTTTACATATACACGAGTGTCAATTAATACTTATTTGTGTATATATATATATATATGTATGTATGTACATGTCTATATATATACATATATAAATGCATAAATGTATATATTTACATATTTATGCATGTATATATATGTGTGCATGTACACATATATATATTTTTTATATTTACATGAATATCTATATGTGTGTGTTTAAAAATATACATATACACGAATATATATATATATATATGTGTGTATGTATATATAAATATATATAAACACAAACACACACACACTTACATACATGTGTATATATATACATATTTAATAATAAAAAATTAAATAAATAAATTATTTAAAATATTTATTAAATAATAATAAACTTAACTAAACTAAAATTTTACGTTTGATTTTGTTGTGACCCGAAAAAAAAAAGAATCCAATCAGTCGCCGACCTCTGCGATCAGCTCGCAACGACAACTGTATTTTTTTTCCCTTGGATTTTTGCACCATTTGGGGCCTATTTAAGTAGGCTAACACAGACCTTCACCAAGTTCTTATCACCGTGTGAGGGAAAGGAAATTTTTTTTTTTTTTTTGGTGTGGCAGCCGCACGGGTCCAACGGGTTTTCCGAGCTTGGGGGGAGCTTTTGGCCGTTTTTCTTCGATTGTTTGGTGGTACGAGGGTCGCCGAGGCTAGTACAGGCGATTTCAAGTGATCATCTGGTGGAGGTGAGCCCCTTTCCCCTTTTTTTTTTCTCTGTTTTCCAGTGGGTGTTTATTGCAGGCACTCGGGTCTGAGACCGGGGTGCGGGGTGAAGATGACAGGACCCGGAACAAGTCCGGGTCCTGTCTCGGGTGGGCCGGCCCAGGTTGGGCCAGGCCCTGCCGATTGGGAAGCAAGCCACGAGCCTGGGCCGCGGGTTGGCCCAAGCTGGCTTGGCCCATGGGTTGGGCCGAGTTGACTCGGTGAGTCAACTCGGCCTTGTGGTAGGTGGAACGGGTCAACCCATATGGGTTGACTCAGTGAAATGGGAATGTGATATTCCGGGGATAGTGGAAGCCAAGGATAAGGGCTATGAGGGATAACAGGATTAAATATTCTAAGATTCATTAAATTAAATAATTAAAGTTAGATTTTGGCAAGTGAACCGGCCAGGTTTGACCGCCCGGTTCAAGGCCTTTCAGGCCGGTTCTTTGAGCACTTGAACCGGTTCCCAGTCCGTTGTGTTGAGGACTACCAACCCAAGTAGGTTCGAGAAATTTTGGGTGACCAGTTTGAGGTGAACAGGCCGGTTTAGTGTGATAGCCTTCGGACGGCCAGTTCACCCATTTTTGGACCTGTTCTTGGGGGAGTTGAACCAGTTTTTGGTTCAACATGATGGGACCTAGCTACACATGTAATTTGGGAATTTTTGGATGTCCAGTTCAAGGTGAATCGGGCCCGGTTGGTGAGTTGATGTTTAGGATTATGGTTTTTTGTCTGGTTTAGAGCTGATTTAAGGCCTTTTTTGGCCGATTCAGACCTGTTCTTAAGGTTTTTGGGCATTCTGGATCAATTTTTGAGGATTTTCGTGCCATTTGAGTTGAGTTTGAGGAAGTTTTAAACGGGTTAAGCCGGTTTGAGGGTTTTAGAGGCCGATTCACTGTAGTTTCAAAGTTGTGGAGGCTAGTTCCGTAAGACTGAGGGTAGTTAAGTAGAGTTGTTGGGTGTTAGTGAGTCGGGTGGATTCCTGTGGTGGGTCTTGATGCCTCGAGATGCGTGTTAGAGTGTCAATGAGATTTTGGGCCAGTTTTGGCTACCAACTTGTTTCTTGTGCCGGTTTCGGCGTTGGTGACAGTTTGGTGTGATTTTGATTGCAGATTCACAGATAGGGGTACACCCGAATCACTGAGTCGGGTGAAGTGACTTGGACTCTCTTTTTGGCTTAGCGTCTGTACAGTAAGTGACGATGTCTTCTCTATGCATGCATTTATACTATGTCGTTCTGGCATGATGGACTTTGTGTTTCTTATTATTGTTGTACTTTGGATAGTACTACTATGGGATACGTGTTACGTGTTAATAAAGTGATAGTGAGCTAGATTTGTACATTGTTATCGACATTAGTGGCATGATTACGTGTGCATATGTATATGCTTGTTTGACTTGGCATGTGGGGAGTATGTTGTGTGATGAGGCTGGATTGCTCCAGTTGCGAGATGGAGAATGCCTCCGACCGGAAGCATGGCATGCGATTGAGTTGGGTCCGATTATGAGACAGAAAATTCCTCCGATCGGGAGTTGGCCGTCTGATATGTATGCGATGTCTCTAATCGTGAGAATCACGAAACTAGGTTTCGTGGCAGGATTTGTTGTATCCCCACATGTTATCGGATGTTGTTATTGCTCACTGTTTATGTATGTGCATACATATTTTTGGTTTGATTTTGTGATACACGTCCCATCATGCATAGTTAGGTATTATCCTTACTCACTGAGTTTCATAACTCATACTTTATTATTAACCTTTCAGATCGAGTTAACTGTTCGTGCATCAGGTGGCAGTGTTTCAGATTCGCGTTTCTTGAGGCGATTGATGTACGGGCGAGTTCTTTGTTTATATGTATTTGTACTCTAGTGCTTCCTATATCCCTCAGATAGAATCTTGTTGTATTTTGGATTGCACTATGTATTTAGATGTAAATTATTTGATCTTTGGGTACGAGTTTGTTTTGTTAGGCTGACTAGGGTCGTGGACTCTAGTGCCGGTCACAGGCCCCGGGTTGGATCGTGACAGATTTGCTTTAGTTTGATTTTTAATTAAATTAGTTTAATTTAATTTGATTAAAATTTTATAATATTAAAATTAAAAAACTAAATCTAAATATCAAAAATTAAATCAAGATTACGATTTGCATATACCTAGAAAAAGTCAAATATATAAAAGGAAGACGTAGCTATTTTTCTAAATATCTTATATTAATTTCTTTAAAAATAAACTTTTTTACCCAGCAAACTTGGGTAATTATAAAGGAGAAATTTATATATTTTTTACCCCTCAGTAAAAAGTAACTTCTGCGATGGCATATGATAAATTATAGATCACCGTCTGACAAACCGACCAGCTTGAGACATAATAATATTAAAGAATACACGGAAACTGGAACTTGCTTGCCAATTAAGTAACAAAGGGTGCAAAATACACCAATAAAAGTTTTACGTATTTTATTTCTGACTGTTTGTGTTGAATATTAATGGCCGGTTTACTTATTGCCGCTGGGTTTGACAAGTTGTTCGATTCTTCCAATGAACATCGTTAACCCGCGGTCCTGCTGTTTCTCTCTGCACATGCATTCGGAAAATTAGGATTTGGCCGCATTGGGGGGTACAGTCCGTGGCATTCTCGTGATTTGGTGCTTTAAATCGGGCAAGTTTGGTAGCCCAAACCCGTTCATGAATTTTCTCGTGCGTTATGGGCAATATTCCAGGGCCCACCGCCACGCTCCGAACTCCTTATGCATGGACTAGGCAACTTTTGCCACGTAAATTTCAGAAGCCGTGGGCTCAAGTTAAGAGCGCAGTTGGTGTTAGGAACTGGTCTGATAAGTCATTATTTTAATAATTGTTAAATAAATATTAAATAATAATTTTGATATTAATATAATTAATATTATGATCTTTGAGACATTGTTTTAATAATTATTAGATTAGTGTTAGGTAATAAGTCTAATATTCACGTAGTGAATGTTATGATATTTGATTTATTTTAATATTAATTTAAAAGATATTATAACCTCTTATTTAGTAAATCATGATTTAGTATCAAATAAATTGATTTAAGGTTAAAAGAAAAATAGTTGAGAAGCAATTAAGATTAGTATATCCCAGAAATTTAACGATATTTATTTTTTAAAAAAATTAGTTCATAAATGGTCCATTCCAGATGAGAGTATTTTTTACGATAATTTTTAAAATTTATAAATGGTCCATTCTAGATGGAGAGTGTTTTCTTACGATAATTTTTAGAATTTATGACTTTCTCTCTTTAAATTTTATAATTTTTTTAGAATTTTTAAATTTTCTATTTAATATTTAAATTCCTTGTTTTAGAATTTGAGGTTTTAGTTTCTTAGTGTTAAATATGTCAATAAGAACTCAACAAGGAAAAAAATAAATAAACCCCATCAGCCAAAAAAAAAAAATACTTATCCAAAAATTTTTACTTTCCGGGATATTAATTTTTTAATTATAAGTATTTTCATCTATTTTATAAATTTTAAAATTTAATTATTAATTATATAGCCGTGCGTAATTCTTTAGTTTTAGGCACTTGTTTTTGGGAAACTTGGTGCACTCTAATGAGCATGTAATACTTGTTTATTTTAAATTTAGTATTTAAATATATCTTACAATCTTTATCTAAAACAATAAAACTGCAGGTTAAATAAGGAAGATTT
>CAJVSB020000156.1:0-79002 GCA_911865555.2 Thlaspi arvense
CCCGGAGTTAAAATAGTAGAGAAATGTTTGTACCAGTCGTCCCCCCACTAAATCATAATGAGCATAATGTGGACCTTCTGGTTCTCCAAATACTTTATAGGTAACCAAATCCTCATGAATGAGTTTTACAGCATCTGTTCAAGAGAGAACAAGCAGAACAAATGAAATAAAAATAGGACAAGCAAAGTTCAGCAAGCATTTGTGTGGATTATTTCTTGAGACATACCATAGACAGCTTCAGGTGGGCATATTAGGTCCCGATCTCCTGCAAGGGCTAAGACGGGAACTTTGCTTTTATAAAGGTGATCCTTGTAGAAAAATGTGCCACTTCTGTTACACAGCCCACCTTCTCGCAAAGCTGTTGTCATCTGCAAGATTAATTTAGCAGGTATGGTACCTGCCAGGCCAGGTACAATCAGACCCTATCAGAACAGAACTAGTATTCTGAATCAAAAAATAACATCTCAATGCTGATGAAAAGAATGATTGAAAAATTCCCCGATGTCATGTCTATTGTAATCTTGATTCAGTTCAAATAGGTTAGGACAAAGGACTATATGATAGATATTATTCTTTAGATTACCACTTATGAAGGGTCATAGTGAAGTATGCTAAAATGTATGTTGAAATTAATTATATAGCTATTTGACGACAAATGACTGTTTTTTCCCACCAGTCCATGCAGTTTGTTCAACACAGAACAATGAACCAAATAACAATCATAATTTTAGGCATTAATTAACACGATCTCTTAACCAAAATAAAAAGTGGAACTTGGATATTATACCTTCAGGTTCACTATATGAGTTTCAAATTGAATTTTAACAAGATCAAACTTCAAAACAGGTACATAATACATTAAAAAATGACTATTAACCAAATAAATTTCCAACTTGTTTTTAATTTAAATAAAAATCAAAATCACAGATCAGAAAACATGAGTTATTGACTGAAAGATTTGAGGTCAATCTTAATGAACTGGCATGATATTTTCATTTTCTAGTGAAACTTTCGTGGACAGAGTTTTTCCTGTTCACGCCATGGGAAATCTATGGATGATACTTGAAATATAATTCCAGGAATCCACCTCCTACATTGTAAGTGTTAAAGTTTAGAAGTTCACATCCATCCCATAGGTCAGATGCAAGCTGTATTCACAAAAAGTCTTCAATCACACATTAAATTATCAGCCCATTTACAGAAACTTTACCCTGTGATATAAGAACATTAAAAGGCTCAATTCAAAATTACTTAGTGTCAGTACTTACAAAAATTATTCAGGACAAGCTTCTTTAACAACTCTGGGTGCATCATGTCCTCTGCTGAAATCATACTATTTAACCAGGACAAGACATAGGGAGGATGTGATGAAAGAGGGTAAGCTGCTGCCAGTAATGCCCCAGAGGAACAACAGGAACATTGAGAGCCTGTGCAGGGTCAGCCTACATAGAAAATATCTGTTTATTAGATCATCATGAGAGGTTATTCCGCCTAAAAGTTGCAAAAGAATGGTTATGAAATAGAAAACAGCTGATCTATGAAAGGATTTTCATCAACTTACAAGTGGCAGGAGAAGTTTCAATGATGAGTTTGAAGATGTATAGTCAAGTGAAGAGGCCAAAGTAACAACAGCTGCCAGCCCAGGTTCCCTTCCTTCAAAACCTACATGTTGATGCACCAAAATATTATTTCAAAAACAATGGAATAATATATGAAAAATCTCCATTTCAAAGCAAAAGTAATTGGACAGGTGATTAAGAGGCGTTTTATTTGGAAAAAGCTCAAGCTTTTATATCTAAGTTTTTTCCATAAGCTCCTCAGGTGAGCTTTTGAGCTTTATATTGAAGACTCATTCTCTTCCTTTAAAACCTTTATATGCATGTCAATAAACCAAACTATTAATTCAAACATAATGAATATAATATGAAAAGTCTCTATTTCAATAAATAAGTAACTGGACAGGATATAAAGGGTGTTTTATTTGGGAAAAGCTCAAGCATTTATATTGAAGGTTTTTCCATAAGCTCCTCAGGAGAGCTTTTGAACTTTACACAGAAGACTTGTTCTCACATCTCATTCTACAGGAGAGCTTACCTGAAAAGTACAAGCTTTTTCCAAATAAAAACACCAATCAAAGCTGATAGTTTCTGTTAATCTAGCATCATCATTATCTATTCTCATTTGGGAAAATCTTGTGATCCTTTTCCTTCTTTTTTTTTTTTTTTTTTTTTTGGGAGGGCGGGGCATGGGGGGTGGTTAGGAAAGGAAGTGACTTGTCATGTTTCCATCAGCAAGTGGATTAAATAAAACCATCTCAGTGCATACACTTTTATGGCCAGAATAGTGAACTCTGCAAACTACTGTCATGACATCAACTTAACACCATCTATTCCTGCCACTCATTACTAAAGCCCCTCAAAACATAAAAGGCACAGCAATGTTGTTAATTGGTGATGCAAACAAACTCATCACTTAGGGAACCTTAGGGTATCAAGCCTGATTAGTCTACAGGTTAACCAAGCTCAAACCCATGTAGGCCAGGACCCATGTTGAGGTAGCCTGTATGATATATATTATAATTTTGTATAATATTGAGGGTAGCACTTGGCACACTGGTAACAGTTGCTTTATTGCAACCTAGGCGTTACAAATTTAAATCTTTAAACAGCGTTACAAATTTAAATCTTTAAACAGCCCCAACTGCTTCCATGAAAAGATAAGACTTCTACATGATACTCCTGCAGTGGCAGGAACCAGGAGCTTCTGCACTAAGGTGCTCTCCATAATTTCATATCTTATCATATCTATGGTATATATTAGCCAGGAATTAATTAAGTGGTACAGTATTATATATGAGAAGGCCAAAAATGGGACTCTCTCAGTCTTATATCCCTTAAAGGCCAAACCTGAGATTCATGAATCATAGCCACGGATTTTTGCAATTACCCAACAACTCCTATGCTGTCATCAGGCTCATTGCTCCAAGCCTCCAACCATATATCCATCAACACAATACCAACGCTCTTTCTTAACTCTCAAATTTTGATATCCAGAGGGCTGTGCAAGTGAAATAGAAACAGGAACAGATCTCTCAATCCAGAGAGAAGATTTCTCAGAACTCCATAATCTCAACATTCTCAATTAAACGTATCTTAGTAAAAGTGAATTTTTTTTTCTTACATTGAAAACAATTTATAAGTCAGAAACTAAAAACCTTAACTAAATTTGGCCTCCTAAAGTTGATAACAAATCAAATTGCTAAATATAATTTCTAAAAGGACTGAAATTCCTCAAGCCAATCTCAAATGGTCCAAAACACTTGTGATTAATTTAAATAAAACTAAGCTCCACCACTAGCCATTAGACGCCAACCATCAACCTGATAGAAATTGAATATCAAAATTGATAGAAACTGAATACCAAGATGATAGAATGATCACAACAATTACAAATCAACTCCAGGATTTTCAAGAGGTCCTGGTCTCTCCTCACTGGATTCCCGTACAAACAGAAAAACATGATCTCCTCTCTTCTCCCTCTCCCTCCTTATATTTCCTCAACAACTAACAAAACTAACAATATAACCAAAACTGACAGTCCAACTGCCATCTCTTAACCTACACCTTCTTTCTTCACATATTTTATTAGAGGTTTCTTAACAATACTCCCCCCCAAAAGTTTCACCTTGTCCTCAAGGTGAAAATTAGGAAATTGCTCTTGTAAGGCTGTCATACATTCCTAGAATTCTCACAAGTAGAACCCCTTAGTATCATCATTTCTCCTTCTACCTCCAACTTCATAATCAAATCTCTGAAATTAGCCCTTATCTCTCCTAAGCTTGCCAGCCAATCCATTCCCAACACAATATCAACTCCTTCTAATCTGAACCGAAAGAAGTCTTGTTGAATCTCCAATCCTTGTAATTGTAAAATTACACCTTTACCAGCTCCCATGCATTTAATCTTGTGTCCATCGCCTACCTTAACATAATAAGTAGGTGTTTGGACTATAGGAATTTTTAATTGATTTATCAACTCGGAGTCAATAAAACTGTGTGATGCACCACAATCAATCAATACTACTACTCTTCGATTTCCCACATTATCCCACAGCTTAAGAGCATTCTTTGATGTCATTCTCGTGATACTATTTAGGGACAATTGCAATGCTTTATTCCCAGCTTCTTGACTAAAATCAGCAGCATTATCTTCCTCCCCTACTTCCTCCATCAACATGACTTGTAACTGTTTGTTTTTACAAACATGATCAAGATTGTACTTCTGATCACATCTGAAACATAATCTTTTTTTAATCTTCTCTTGCAACTCTACTTCCGACAACATTTTAAACCCTCCTTTACTTCTAAAAGTGCTATTAGATCTTGCTCCCACTCCTTGCTACAAACCTGATAGGCTGCTTCTAGGTTCAGCTTGTTCAGCTTCAATAGTAACTGTCCTAGAAGAAGAAAACCCTTTGAAATTGGTTCCCGTTCTACCTCTAGTTGATACACCATCCTTGCTAAGGGTTATATTCTTTTCATCAATCAATTGTGCAAAATCCATCATCGCTGAAAAGTGTCTCAACATATTCTCTTCCTCCAATACTCCTTTGATTTGAAAATAACGTTCCACCCGATTTGCCCATCCATAAGCATCTTCTCCTGAAAATACTGGAATCTCTAACTTTCTCCATCTTTGCCCACTACTTACCATTCTTATTCCACTATTTGACCCATTCTCTTTTTTTTCATTTCGAATGCTATCAGATTTCTCTTTGCCTAGATTGCCTGTCAAAAAGTTCCAAGCAAGGTTTTCAAGAAGTTGCTCGATCTTCTACATCCTAGCAACCTGTAATTCCCTGCGTGTTTCTTGGATTTCTCTATCTTCTTCCATCTCCTTTCTCCAGGCTTCTAAATTTTTTTCCAGTGTATTCAATCTAGCTTCCATTCTTGTATGAATCATAAAGAAAACAACTCCAAGCAGAATTTTTTTTTTTTAATTCTAGTATCAGAACTTCCAATTATCAGTGCCTACTCTTTCCTTTACCCACTCGTAACTGCCTTCAGAATTCTCCTCTGGCTTCAACAATCACTCTTTCCCTCGCAACATTCATTGCTTCACTCGCAACCACTCGCAGAATTCCTTCTTGTTCTTGGTCGTCACCCAACAGAAACTAGCTTCGCAGAAGTCCTTCTTGTTCTTGGTCGTCACCCAACAGGGGACTAGCTAGGCTCAGTCGCAGGTCTCACGCCACTCAGAATGACACCCTTCTTCTCGCTATACAGTCTTGCGTGACCCAGAAGAACCTGCTCAACCCTAGTCGCGACCCAGAAGAGCACCTCTTCTTCGCGCAACCTAGAGCACCTTCAGAAAATCTTGTCGCGATCACACAACCCAGAAAATCTTGTCGTGATACTGCTTGGTCCCAGTCGCAAGCTTCATGCGACCCCAAATAGCCTTCTTCTTCTCGCGGTGATGCTTAGCCCTAGTGGCAGGCTTCGCCTTCTTCTTCTCACAGTACGGTTTTAGCTTTAATCGCAAGCTTCGCAACACCTAGAAGAGCCTTCTTCCTCCCGCGATAGCCAAGATGGCTAAACTATCCTCCCGATTGTATCTCAATAGCCTAATGATCCTGGCGATCCCCCTCAAACCAACCCAACACAACTGCTTCTTTTTTGCGACTTATTAATGATACCCAAAAAAAAAAAAAACCCTACACTACGCAACTCCCGATTGCTATGCGAACCATAGCCCTTATGAACCACTTGCAAGAATCTTGTAATCAAGTTACAAAGACTCTTGCTACCCTCGTATGATTCTGACGAAATGAATTGAACCTTGGCTCTGATACCAATTGATAGAAACTGAATACCAAGATGATAAAATGATCACAACAATTACAAATCAACTCCAGGACTTTCAAGAGGTCCTAGTCTCTCCTCACTGGATTCTCGTACAAACAGAAAAACATAATCTCCTCTCTTCTCCCTCTCCTTCCTTATATTTCCTCAACAACTAACAAAACTAACAATATAACCAAAACTAACAGTCCAACTGCCATCTCTTAACCTACACCTTCTTTCTTCACATATTTTATTGGAGGTTTCCTAACACAACCATCCATAACTACAGAACTACTAACTCCACCCTCTATCCATTAAACACATCCTTAACCCCAATTTCCAAAATCCTATGTCTATAATTACCAAACGAGCATCGGAAGGGCTTGGCCATCTAGCGGAACAGAAAGCCAACAAGATTAGGAGGAAAGGAAGAAAACCTGTGGCTCACTACTTGACCGGCAATCACATAAAAAAGGCATTTCATTTTCACTCTATCAATTACATATCTGTTAAATTGTGCATATACAACAGAAATAGGTCATCTACACACCAGAATACAAATGTCTTATCCTTACGTCATCTCATAACTTTTTATTATATTCCTACTTCACTGAACAAATAGATTAGACATTTTATTGATAATTGTCATATATACTAAACTTCAAGTTCAATCTGAGACCAAGTACTATCCCATCTACAAACTCAAGTTCAGCATAATAACTCTGATGGAGAATGGAAAGCAAAAAATATTTTTTATATTTTATTTCATTTGAAACTCTATGCATTTGTCCTTAAAGAGGAATTGTTAGGACAGTTGATTTATTAGATTGGAAGACTTAATATGATTTATCTCTGATTTATCTTAAGAAGTTAGAATTTGTTTAGGACTACAAAATTAATGTTGATGTATGAGGCATGGACATTTTAGGTATGATAATGATTAATAAAGAACTGAGAATATTGAGATCTTTCAGATTGTATTTTTCCCATGCTTCTTCTTTTAATTCGTTGGTTCTACACCAAACTCTTATTTAGAAGACACTACAGATGAGAGAACTTCCAATCTCCAACTGCTACCCAAAACTTGATATAAATAATGTGCACAAGGTAATTATTTATGACAATCGTAAATACTGTATTATATGAACTATCAAAACCTAGAATGAATGTAACATCTATTATTTTTACAATAAGTGCAACTTGATCTGGAACTTATATATGATAGTACATCATTGTTTTTGTTTTTGAGATACTTAAGTCTGCATATTAATTTATTTCTCTTCTTCTAGCTTCTCCTTTTCCCCCAATTATCTTTGAGGTTAGAAGCTGCTTGCTGCTAAGAAAAGTAGGTAAAAAATTATTGAAACGCAAGCTAAATAAAAGGCGTCCTCAGGCCATGAGATGACCCACTTTGCAATGATTGGTGGAGAATCGTCATGTGCACTCAATCTTATCACTGCCCTATAGAGTAGCTAGTTCCATTATTCAAACCCATTATCTTCCAATTAAAAAGGAACGACTTACCATAGTTCCACCTCAGAATTGCAAATATTAAACTGTAGTCAAAAAGCTCAACAAGCAGACTTTAAACTAAGCTTGAACATGATAACACGGCTCAAGTCGACCTAAAGGTCATGCAGCCCTCTTCCCTCTGTTTGTTTACAACATTCTGCTAAATTATGTGAGAAAGGTAATACACCATTAAGACGACATGCTTGCAGAGCCATCCACAGACCATGGGAGTCCAATATCAAGCCAAGTATAAGCAGCAGAAAGGTAAATATTATATCAAATTATCAATAAGAAGGTGTCCTAGTTCCACAGGGCCCCTCGATTTGCAAGGATCGGGGAGGGTCATGTATAGTGGCAGACATGTCAAATCAAAGAATCTATAATAACTCTCTCCCTCTCTCTCTCTCTTTCTCTCTGTGTGTCTCTCTGTGTGTGTAATCATTGTACTGCAAGCCTCATTTAGGTTTCCTTCGAGTGATTTTAACCTCAGTGGCCCCTAATCATATAATAAAATGAGGATCCTTCCAAGTTGTGAAAGTCCAAATGTTTTACACAGCTGATAATTCAATTGTAAAATGGATTCATGATGAATTATGCAAAAAATATTAATAGCTGATCAAGGCATTTCATTGCCATTGAGAATCCTTCAAAGAGATGTAAATATTCATCTAGGACACATGTATATCTATATTAGACATAGAATTCTATGAATGACATTCAGCTTTGAAGAGTTAAAACAAAGATGCCTTACAATAATTAGCCAAATTGAATAAAATAAATAACCCAAAGTCATACCTTACAGAGCAATAAATACAGAGATTTTTCATTCAAAGGCTCGATAAGAATTCTGATTTTCAGGTTCATGCAACAGCCTTTATTTTATTTTTGCAATATTTTTTCTGGGCAGTATCCATCAATTCAACGAAGTAAAATATTCCTTTCAAGTAATTAAAACTGATAAAAAAGGAACTTCTCTAACAAATTGTTTTTGTCATGGCATCACAACTTTCAGAATACATGTGATGGCAGATAAGATAAGTCAGGAGAGCTTACCACAACATGAAAGCATGGAATACAGCAAGATGCCTCCCATGGAGTGTCCAACAGCAAGCAGTTTTCCATCTTTTGGTTTGCTTTGGGCCCTTATATATTCCATCTACAACTCAAACTAGAAAAGATTAACTTATTTTTTGCAATGTTCCTAATTGTCTTGTCTAACATCAAAGATGTGAAATGAAATACCAAAAAAAAAAATGCAACCAAGAAGACAAATTCATATTGGAAGATGACAAAGGCATAATCATGTTTATAGCCTTCCTCCAAGGGGAGAAGTCACCTCACCGCAGCAGGAATGTCCTCTTCCAGGTAATGGTCAAAGTCCCAATCATACTTGACAATCAAGTCAAGTTGCTTCTGGAAATCTTCTATTGTTGTGAAAAAAACGCTCTTGCAGGTTAAACAACTGAGGTGAAACAGAACGTTGACTTTCCTCAATAATATTTACCAGCTTCTGACTCAGATCCCTGATTTGGCTAGCCACAGAGGAATTTTGCCTTGATTCTAATAAACTTAAAACCTTCCCTCTTATCTCATTAAATCTTTCATATAAAAAAGAGTCCTCTAATAGCTGTGATATTTGATCAAAAAATTTCACAGACATGATTTTTGACTGGCCTTCACTTAGAAAGCCAGATAGTCTTTCAGATAGACGCATAAAAGTATCCGTCAATTTAGTTACCACTTCTGATTCATCCCATGAAGTTGATATCCCTGTTAGCTCCCTTTCAATAGATGATATATCAGATTCTGCTGATTTAGAGGATATAATAGTTGACTGCTGATCTGCACATAAAACTCCATCAGTTACATTCTCAGCAGTAGCCTCCAACTGGTCAGATATTGCATGGGCAGACTGCTCAATGGCTTTGGAGTCAGATGCCTGCGTGCTCAATCCAGCACCTCTAACTTCAAGAATCCATGTGTCAAATCCTTGACTGCACATGTAACGGGCAAATGAAGACTGCAAATAATGGGTCAAACAGGAAAGACCAAGATTAAGTACAGATGGAATCTCAGAACTTGTACAAGAACAAATGAAACTTTACAGAGCATCATGCTATTAGTCAGTATTAACTACAAGATTTTGATTAGTAAAGAGAATAAATTAGATCCAGTGATTCAAAGAGGAGTATAAGACTAGCAAGCCCAGCCCAGACTAAAATTTTAGCTTACAAGCTTAGGATCTTTAATTAATTATATTCAACTAACAAAATTGCTCAATGGAATTGGACAGTATCATTGAACTAAAAGATCAATTGAAAACAATCCTTCTGTTAACTACATTTAAGGAAGCAATTGACCAGATATTGCCAATTCAACTCCTATAGCAAAAGAAGATTTAATTAGAAAAGGATCCTACTATGGTGTTTCTCATTTATTGTTGGCTTTATTTGAAGCATTGATTGGACCACCATGTTGAAAATTTGAAGAACTCAAGTGCCAAAAAAAGTAATGCTCATGCAAAGAATAGGAAACTCCCCGACAACCACGTGGTAAAGAAGTCAATCCCTTCTCAGTGGGATGCTTTCTCGACATGTGTCAAAACCTTTTATTATTGCCAGTTTTTACTCACTAAGTCTCCAGTTTCAACTGCTTCGAAAGATGGCTTGTTGGCTAAACTTGTCCACATTCAGAATCTGATAACTGCAACACATAACACATTGAGGGGGAAAAAGGATGGCCATGACAACTGTTGATGTGATCATATCTTGATCTATATGACTATACGTTGTAATTAGGATCATATCTTACAATTAATTAGGATATCTTGTAATTAATTAGGATCATCACATTTATTACTTGAATAATATATATTTAAATCCATGGTGTAATACACACAAAGTTTTCATCATTCCTATACTTCTCTTTTCTCTCTCTCAACATGGTATCACAACCTAAAGAGAAGCAACCCTAGAACCAAGCATACCTGATGGACCCACCACCCTCCAGTGGAAAATTCTCCAGTTGACTCTGTCTCAACTCTGGACAGCCACCAAATCTGTGATGTTTCCCTTTCCGACTGTTTTTCCTTTTGACCGCCCATATCTCAAGGCCGGTCCACCGCCAATCTGCCATATTTCCCTTTCCGGCAGCCAATTTTCTCTTCAGCCGACCTTGTCTCAACTTCGGTCAACCACCAAATCTTCCGTGTGTCCCTTTCCAGCAGCCATTTATCTCTCTCCTCCTCTTATGTCCAGATCTGACCCATGGTTAGTTCTCGTACCCTAGATACTTCTAAGAACATCAAAAATGCCTTCCTCCATGGCAATCTAGAAGAAGAGATTTATATAGAGCAAGCACCAGGGTTTACTGCTTAGTAGGAGTCTACCAGCCTAGTGTGTCATCTTTCACAAGTTCTTGTATGGTCTCAAATATTCTCCTCAGACTTGATTTAACCAGTTTGGCACAGTTGTTCAACAATTTGCTATGATACAAAGTGATTCTATCACCACACGGCCAAAGGATCACTTTATCATAGAAAAGATCCGATCAGCAGACATCACCACTGGCTTTGTCCAGTGATCAACTAGCAAATGTTCTCACCTTGAAAAGTTATTTATGTAACAAGTTTGGCACATATGATCTATATGCTTTAGCTTGACAGGAATATTGATGTGATCATATATCTTGATCTATATGATCATATCAACATGTGATCATATCTTCATCTATATGATTCTATCTTGTAACTAAGATCATGTCTTGTAATTAGGATCATATCTTGTAATTAATTAGGATCATCACATTTATTACTTGAACAACATACATTCAGCATCTGTGGTAAAGTTAAGACACACAATTTTCATCATTCCTGTGCTTCTCTTTTCTTTCTCTCTCGACAACAACAGTCCATATATCTAACTAGAGACCAAGCACATACAATTTACCAGATTTAGACAGAAAACACAGCCAAGTGCACTGAGAATAGAACCTGAAAATACATCCATGATACTTTCTATTATAATTGAACCGTTTCCCACCAGCTTGTTGGGCCAGGTATCAGCACGCTCAAATACTCACAAATTCTAAAAGATAGCATGTCGAATAGCATTGATAGGCAGTAGAGAGCCTAGCTGACCAATATGAATTCAACTGTTAAATTTAAATTCCTGATTTTTGTAAGAGGGAATCAATATAAGGGACGCAAAAATATCAATCGTAACTTTCAAACATCTAATACATAAAGTTCCTAGTTCCCAACACAGAGACCCGTCCATTTTCAAGATGATAATGCAAACTGTGTTCGCTAATAACGGTAACTGAAAATAATTCACTCGCATAGATAGAGAATCGAGCCATACCCCTGGAGAGAGGTCGTAACCGATGGCATTCGTTCCCACCCCCGACAATAGCAAGAGCGGATGATTCCTCGGTGGAGCCTGTTCGCATACGACCAATTCAGAACAACAAATCAGCGCCAGAATGAACAAATATTCTTCACAATTTACACTAGTAAACACGTGCAGAAGACCTGGGGCGGAGGTAAATAGCGCCAGAGGGCGAGCCTCCAGTCGGAATTGGAGACAGAGACGTAATGAAGCTCGTCCGCGGTGCACACCGAGGGCTTCTTTGAGACCTTCTCGACTTCGGCACTCTCAATGTCGGCCTCCCCGGTGGAGAAGGCCCTGACCCTCGTCGCCGCTGGCGTCAGGGCCAACCGGGTCTGCGGAGGGGAGCGCCACGGCGAGGGCGGCCGACAAACTGCGGCGGCTAGGCGGCGTGAGGAGACCAGATGATTGGGCCTGAAGTAGCCGAAGGAGGAGGCGATCTGAAGCGCCGAGCGCATGTCGGAGGCACCTGTAAAGACCATTTGCAGAGATGAATCGAGTTTGACGAGAGAGAGGAAAACCAAGACCAGGGAAGGAGGAACCACCACGTAAAGAGTAGAAGTCAATTGCCTGTCGCCACGTCACGTTATGTCGGGGCCCGAAGATTCTCGTCTCGTCCTATTTTCTTTTCCCTCATTCGGGGAAGAAAGATTCTCGCATCACGGATGTGAGTGATTACTGATTAACCTTAAAAATTGACCAGCAGATTACGACTCCAAAATTATTAATTTACAGTTTTCGGACTTGACTGTAAAAAAAATTATAAAATTAACTGTTAATTTTTAAAATTTTGAGTATGAGTTTATAAGACAGAAAACACCATTTAATAAACTAAATAAGTCAGTTGACAGTATTTTTTCTATTAGTAGAAGTGTAGGGGTACCTTAGTAGAATAGTGTTCTCAATTTTAAATGTCTGCCTTCAATTGTAATTTGCTTTAAAAAATAATAAAAATAGTGTAAGAATACTTTAGAATTAAAATTTCTCCCCATTTTTATTTATCTATTAAAATTAGTTTCAAATTTTAAGGGAAAGTTATGGCCCATAATTTAACAAAGTAGTTTAAATTTTTTTTACTAGCCGTTTGTGTATATATATGTATATATAGTTACAAAATAGGCTGAAGCCCAAATAACAATCCTACCCAAACAGATTCCAGGAAGTCATAAATATAATTACAAAATGAGCAGACATTTAAAATTGACTTCCGGAGCATTACAATACAAAATTTCTTTTAGTTGAATAAGGGAAAGCCCATTCTTTCACACCACTTTTGAGAGAGACTAATACCAATTAGAAAGTCAATATAGAACTTTTTTCTCTCAGAAAGTGGTTAATTTCCACTTCCCATTACAAATTATAATATGTAACAGTTTCATCACCTCCATAAGTTGTGTCCTGTTTAATGGCCATATGAATCTAAACGTGTAGATGCTAGACAAAGGTCTAAGCTTTGAGGTTGGTTCCATGGGTTTGGTTTAGTTCAGGCCAAAGAAATAA
This sequence comes from Thlaspi arvense, assembly GCA_911865555.2. NCBI lineage: Eukaryota > Viridiplantae > Streptophyta > Magnoliopsida > Brassicales > Brassicaceae > Thlaspi > Thlaspi arvense. Next base: position 13,243 of record CAJVSB020000156.1, read on the forward strand.
AGCAAACCACGACCCAATCACCAGAAGGTGCAAAAGATTATTTTTGGATAATCTAGCCACAACATCCTCCTCAGAGCGGTGGGCCCATTTTTTTTTTTTTATTTTTTGAGGTTGGATCTATTAAAATATTTAATTAAATCACGGCCCAAAGAAGTATGGGCCTCTGAATTAGGTGGCCCAAATCCTTTCCTTCTTCAAAAGTGGGGGAAAAAAATGGTTCCTTCGTCTGTCCAATCTTTTTGACACTCAAGTCTTCTTATTGAGAGTAACCAAAAAATAAAAAAAATAAAAGGTCTTCTTCTTGAGCTCCATTCTTTAATTTAATTTTGTATTAGTTAAACAAGGAGTTGCTTGAGATATTTTATTAGATAATAAATGTCTAACAAGAAAAATTCATATATGTCAATAAATTTATTTATTTATTTTATTTGAAAGCTCATTGCTAGAAAATATTTTAAATCTGACTAATTTACCGCTAAGAGTCTAACGAGTCCTGCAAATTTACTTATTTATTCATGTATTTATTTATTTAGTTGATGGTTGCCAAAGGCAAAGGTGTTCATGATTCGGTTTGATTTGGTTTGATACTCAAATTCAAACAAAATCATATTTTATGGTTTGTAATTTTTATAAATCAAACTGAACAACGGTTTACGATTTGGTTCGGTTCCAAACAACGATTTGTGATTTACAAAATAAAATAAAATAAATTCACTATTTTTATAAAAATTTTAACAGAATTTTTTTAAAAATTGGTCATTTATTTTTTTCCCAACATGTTTAACTTAATAAATTTATTATTTTATTAATTAATTATAGAAGTTATATATTTTATAATAAATATATTTATACCATTTTACAGAATTTTACTATTATTAATAGAAATTACACTCTAAAAAAAATAATCTATTATTACAATGAACATAAATATAAAAGATAACAAAAAGAATAAATATACAGTCAAATAATAAAAATATACTACATATATAAATATAGAATTTTTAGTTTTGTATATATATAAACGATACGGTTTGGTTTTGATTTATACAGTTTGTCTAAAATATCAAATTCAAACCAAACCACACTATACGGTTTGATTCAATTTTTACAGTTTAGTTCAGTTTATACGGTCTAATCAGTTTAGTTCGGTTTGTTGAATATCTCTAGTTAAAGGTGACACATGGTGTAGACAATGTAAAAGACGCCGCATAAAGGGTTAATTAGGGAAGGGCTTTTGGACTCTTCTGTTCAACCAAGAACTGGAAATTGTGGAATCATTTTCAAAAACACATGTTTTCAATTCCCATTTTCCATTTCAACCAAAAATATTTGATAAGTCTTTGAGCTCAAACAAAAAAACAGGGTCGTTTCATCTTTAACCCCTCTCGAAGGCCAGCTTTTTACAACACGATTGATTAGTCTTGGCGCTCAGAACAAAAAACTGGGTTGTTCTTGGCTCCTCTAGGACAGCTTATCTACTTTTTACGACATAGGGGGCGTTCGGTTGAGTTGAGAATGGGGGATAAGATAATTTTTGTCAACTGTTACACATGTTCGCTTGGCATGTAACGACTCCGGATAACACACTGATAAGATATGTATCAGTGAACCCATGAGAATGTTACAGCCGTGAGAAATGGGATAATTTTTATCTGTCTGTATCAGCGTGTTAAATATTTTTCAATCGGACAAAATTGCCCTTAGTATTCAGTTGGAAATTCCCAGAAACACCTCACGTAATCTTTTGAAACCATTGTCGTCACTCGCATTTCTCCTGCTTCTCCATCGTGAAACCAGTGTTCCCTCCTCACTTTCGATCTCCAATTGCAAAGTTCGGCTCTGCTTGCGACGACTAACCATGGCACGTGTCGCAGATATGCTGCTGTAAGGCATCTTTCATTTTTTTTTCTGCGACCTCCGAACCAGTGTTCGCTCTTTGCTGCGATTTCATTTTTTTTTTTTTTTGTTTTTTTTGTTTTGATTTTTCTCCCTTCGGGTCATCCTCTTATTTCATCTCTCTCTCTCGCCTTGATTCACTACAAGACTAATGTTGATTTTTGTTGCATAGGTGAAGCTGAGTTCAACAAGCGACGGGACGCCGTCACAAGACTGCATGAAGTTGCTTTTGAGTTTTCTTTGAAATCTGATTCTGAGGTCGAACTAACTATTTCATCAACAAGATATCTCCTTACAAAGGTTTGATTTTCCTCCATTTCTCCGTTGGATGTTTTTACTGTTGAATCTCCATAGTTTTTGTGTACGGCGTGTGGGTAGGACAATGGCAGCAAGCATCGACCACGTATCTCCCGTCATGGCTCCCTTGGCTGCTGTCCACCTGTGTTGGCAATTCTGCCTTTAAGAGCTCTCTCTAGAAGTTGGCCCGCAAATCTCTCCAGAAGTTGGCCACTGTCCACCTGTGTTGGCAATCTTACTTTTACCAAATCTTCCTTACCCACTTCCTTTATGCTCCTTCCCTTCATCTCCCTCTCTCTATCTCTCTCTGGTTACATAAATACGTATGAAGTGTGTATCTAAATAGCAATTGGTAATTTTCTTCCTTTATGGCTCCAAAACGCATTTTAACATAAGAAACCCACAACACTTTATTATAAAAAACACCATCAAAGAAGAACTGATTCACTGGTTAATTTGGCACTCTGGGGGAGCAATTGGGTGTGTGCTCTTGTTGGTGCAGTCATAATAAGCAAAGACAGCAGTTAAGTTATTGGATTAATTATGGTAGAAGTCCTTATACTTTCCAAAATATATCACTTTTAAGCTTTGTGTTTTCAATCTATGCATACATGGTTCGGGTTCAAGTGGGTTTAAGGAGAGAGGACTCCAAGAATGATTCTACAAAACCCAAAAGAATGGTTTTATCAGTACAGACATCAGTTCAGTTATTGGGTTAACTTCATGTTTTTAATTTATGCATGCATGATTAAAGGGGGTTGAAGTGGGTTTGAGGGGAAGGACTTCAAGAAAGGGTTGTATAAAACCCCAAAAGAGGTTTCCATCACCAAAGACAGCAGTAAAGTTATAGGGTTAATTACAGTAGCAGTCCTTGTACTTCACAAAATATGTCACTTTTAATCACTGGGCTCTCAATCTATGCATGCATGCTTAATTTTCATACTAGAAACCATAAATAAAGAAATAATTTTTATAGTTTAATCAAGCAAGTTCTTAACACGAGACTTTTGAGCCTCATTTTCTAACATTTGTTCTCATTTTTTTAGAAAAATTGATTGAAGCGAATGATTTTGAAGAAAGAAGCTCTCATTTATTTTTTTTATCGCTTTTATTTAAATCACTAATTCCAAATATAAAAGTCAGCTTTTCCTAAAAAAAATTAAAGGCCCAAAAAAGTTATTATTCTTGTTAAAGCCTTGAAAAGGTTGAATTCTTCTAGATGTCCATACATGAAATTTAGCTTTATATGTTTCTAAGACATTATGTACACTTTCTAATTCAAAGTCCACATGCATTAGGCAATGGGCAGTAAACAGTATAACAATGAAGCTATAATTCTATTATAAGAGTTGCATACAGAGTATATAAGTACGTTACTGATTTTGCACCAAATCTTCGTTCGCCGTAGGAGATATTATGAAACCCGGAGAATTTCTAGGAGAATTGCTAGATGTTATAGCATTCTATCAAAAATACCTAGACGAATGAATTACATGTCAACTTTGATTGAGGAGAATGACATAACATGTATGGACAATATCAGAATGAGCCGGAATGCATTTGGTAGGCTATGTGGATTGTTGGAAACACAAGCAGGACTTTCAAGAAGTAAATATGTAAGTGTTTCGGAAAAAGTGGCCATGTTCTTGTCCGTCTTAGCTCATCATAAGAAGAACCGAGTTGTGAGATTCAACTTCATGCGGTCTGGAGATACAGTGAGTAGATATTTTAATTCTGTGTTGATATCAATACTGAAACTTCATCGTATTCTACTAGTACATCTAGAACCAATTGGTGAAGATTGCGATAATGAAAGATGGAGTCCTTTTAAGATAATGTCCATATTTAACCATATTTAACCTCAAAATCCTATTTTCTATTCATATAATATATCATGTAGTGACTATCTAAACTTGGTCACTTCAGGGATGCTTAGGCGCATTGGATGGGACATACGTGCAAGTGAATGTTAGACAGCATATGAAGGGAAAGTATCGTAATCGTAAAGGAGATCTTGCTGTTAATATTCTTGGTGTTTGTGATACCAACCTAAAGTTTATTTATGCATTGAGTGGATAGGAGGGATCAGCTGCAGATAGTAGGGTATTGTGAGATGCAATCGCAAGGCCTAATGGATTGAAGGTGCCAACAGGTGTGTGTATACTTTTAAATTTTTAAGAGTGAATACCATTCATATTGTATATCATTGCTAATATGATCTTTCTCATCATTCATAAGGAGGTACTACCTAGTAGATTGTGGCTACACAAACGGGAAAGGGTTTCTGGCTCCATATAGAGGGGTTTGATATCACTTGAAAGAGTGGGGGATAGGGACAACGGCGCCTCAAAATCATCAGGAGTACTTTAACATGAAGCATGCTAAAGCAAGAAATGTCATAGAGAGAGCGTTCGGTGTTCTAAAGATGCGGTGGGCTATTCTCAAAAGCAAATCTTTCTATCCCATAGATGTACAGAATCGTATCATCATGGCATGTATCCTATTGCACAATTTTGTGCAAATGGAAATGCCAGATGATCCATTGAAAAATGAAATCCCTGAGGATTATGAACAAGCCAACCCTCATAATTAAGAGTATATTACTGTTATTGAGTCGTCTGACCAATGGTCTACGTGGAGAGATAATTTAGCAATGACCATGTATAATGAGTGGAGGAGACATTTGTAGGGCCGTAATTGTATTTCATTTTTACTTTGTAAACCATTTACCAATTGTGTTGTTCAACCTTACTATGCATATTATGTAATTTATATATTTGGATGACAATGTTTATTTGTCCTAAAGTTGAATTTGTTAGATTATCTAATTTGACAATGCAGTTTAATATTTTAGCAATCATGTTATAGTTCCATAAGTGATGTTGGCAAATGTTGTTTATTTGGTAACATATGTTTCCCTGTTGTGTAGATGGACACTTCAAATCACCAAGGTTCGGATGCCATCTCATTGAGGAAATCACGATCAGTTAGACGGGGATGGACAGAACATGAGGAAATGGTTCTAATCCAAAAATTAAAGGAAATGGTTCATGAAGGATGGAAGAGTGAATCGGGCTTCAAACCAGGATTCGTTAATGTGCTTGAGCAACACTTGGCTCAAGCATTCCCTGGAACGGACTTGAGGGGTAGGCCACACATTGAATCCAAGCTCTCCGTTTGGAAGCGCCAGCATGCAGGTATATTTTTAATGATTGGGAGGAGTGGAAGCTCATGGAATCCTGATACAAAGATGATCGAAGTTACTGATGAGGTTTGGAATGCATATGGAAAGGTAATGTTATTAGCGTACTTATATCTATCTCTATAATGCATATTTCATTTCTAGTGTATAACATAACTTTATTGTTTTGCAGCCTGACAAACACCTTACAGGATTGAGACATAAGCCAATACCACTGTTGTAATAACCCGATTTTGATTATGGGTTATTTTGTCAAAATTAAAAGTTTTAGAGGGCTATTTCAGAATTAGAGGGATTAGAGGGATTTAAGTGAAAAAAAAAAAAGAAGAAATTTTTCTGGCCGAAAACCGGCCGAATCATCCAGAGGAAAATTGCTTCAATAGGAGCGACCCAACACAAAAGCCACTTTAGAACTTTGAATAAAGAGAGAAAACGAGTCTGTGTGTGGGAGGAATTGGAAAAATTTGAAGAGAGGAGGAAGAATCTTGAGCTGGAAGTCGCAGGTTCCGTCAGGCTTCAACTGGAAGGAAAAACTTGTAAGTTCTCCATGATTTGATCAATTTCTTTCCGATTAAGAGTAGATTCGGGGTTCGAAATCCTCGAAAATTGGGTGGAAACATGTTAATTTGATCAAACGGGTTAAAAAGGGGGTTGAATCAAGCTTGGGGGCATTCGGTTTCGGTGTTGCAGACCCGGGTCTGTGACCCGGGTTTGCGGGTAGAGAAGACGGGACCCGGACGGGTCCGGGTCCCGTCCAAGGGTTCGCCAGGCTGTTGGGCCCGGGCAGGTTGCGGGCCTGCGGGCTAAGCTGCGGGCCAGCCCAGCGAGACTGGGCTGAGTCGACCCGCTGGGTCGACTCGGCCCAGTGAGTCAAGAGCTGGGTCAACTCAGCGATTTGACCCAGAAGGAAAAATTGGAATAGTCTATCCCAGGAGAATAGGAAATCAGGGATAAGGCCAGATTGGGGATAGCAGGGAATAGCATAATCCAATATTGGAGTATTAGGGTTCTGGGGTTGACTGAACCGGCCAGAACCGGTTCAAGGTTTGACCGACCGGTTCAGTGGTCAAATGGACTCAGATTTGGAAAGTTGGACCGGTTCTGGATTCAGGGAGAAAATACCTATTGAATCAAGTGGTTCGGGAAATTTTGGGTGCCCGGTTCGAGGTGAACCGGCCGGTTTAGTGTAATTCCTTCGGGTGGCCAGTTCACTAATTTTTGGGCTGGTTCTTGGGGAAGTTGGACCGGTTCCTGGTTCAATATGATGAAACCTAGTTGACCATGGAATTTGGTGATGTTTGGAGGCCTAGTTCTAGGTGAACCGGCCTCGATTTACGTGCAGATGTCCTGAATTAGGGTTTTTGGCCCAGTTCAACCTAACCCTAGGGGTTTTTGGCCAAAATAACATTGTTCCTAAGGTTTTTGGGCCTTCTGAGTCCATTTTTTAGGGTTTTGTGGCCAATCGAGTTGAGTTTGAGGTAGTTGTGGGATCGGGTTAGGCTGGTTCGGGGTTTCGGAGACCGGTTCACCGTGGGTTAGGGGTTGCGGAGATTGGTCCTTTACTATTAAGGGTTGTTGAGCCGAAGTATGAGTATTAGTGAGTCGCGCAAGGTCCGGTGGTGGATAGTGGTACCTCAGGAAGTGTGTCAGGTGCGGAAATGGGATTTAAATCCTGTTTGGGGCTGTCGAGCCAGTTGGGCACTGACGATGGAATTGATAATGGTTTTTATGTGGCTTGATTTCAGATTCGCCTGTGGAGGAGTATCCGGATCGTAGAGTTGATTGATGTGACCCGAGGTTTTTGGTTAGACTCAGCTTACGGTGAGTGATGATACCTTCTCTATACCTGTGTTGCATATGTTTCTCTGGCATGGTGTCTGCATGGATTTGCTAGACTGTGTTTGATATATGCATCTTGGGATGCGTGCTTTGTGCTTTGTGAACTGTTGGTAGACCATGTTAATATGTACCCAGTTTAACTTGCGTGTGATGATGGTATGGTGTGATATGATGTGGGGACGCCAGGAACTCGACTAGAGTACGAATCCGTACCGTCCAGTGGTGAGTGGGCCTGGGTCGTGTGTGATTTGGTGATACCAGGAACTCGGCTGGAGTACGGTGGTCCGTACCGTCCAGTGGTGAGTGGACCTGGGTCGTGTGTGATTTGGCAATGCCAGGAACTCGGCTAGAGTACGGTGATCCGTAGTGTCTAGTGGTGAGTAGACCTGGGTCCAATGTTGTGATGTGAATTGATGTGACGTGTTGTGATGTGATGTGATGCGTGGTTAGTAATGTCTTTCAGAATGCAGTCAATGTGTAATTAATTGTTGTATATGTCAGTATGATTTGAACTGTGGTGTGGTGCATAGTCGAACATGCATAGAGTAGGTATCATCCGTACTCACTGAGTTTCGCGACTCACTTATTATAACTTTCCAGATATTGGTTGCAGTTCTCGGGTAGTGTGCCAGGACTGAGACGGATGTCTGCTACTCCAGTTATTGTACGGGCGAGTTCTTTGTTATTCGTTTTGTACTCTAGAGCTCCCTTTATCCCTCAGGCAGGATCCTGGTTTGTACATAACGGTTTTAAGATATATGTGTGTAAATGTTTTGGTCAGTTGTGGTGTTTATTTGTGACGGTGAGGCTGACTAGGATCGGGGACCCTAGTGTCGGTCAGGGTCGGGGTTCAGGCCCTGACAACTGTACCCAGATTGGTGTGAAATATTCAGGAAGGACAGAGCAACAGGAGAACAGGCCTGTGATTTTTGGAACATTGCCAATGAAATTGAAGATGAAGAAAGAATGCAAGCAAGAAACTCTCCGGTTAAGGGGATTCCAACCACCTCAGTTGAAACACCTGTGGATGTTATGTATACAAGTGACCAACAAGATCATGGTAGTGCATCTACTACAAGGAAGGGGAACAAGCGACGGGCTGAGGAATATGATAAGAATTTGGCGAAGATGCTTGATGCCTTCTGTGACCGAGCAGATGCACGCATGGATAAGCTTGCCAATCGTATAGGGCACGAGCAAGATGTATCTAATGTAAGGAAACAAGTCCATGAGGCTCTATGTCATATTCCCGATATGAGTAGGAGAGATAGGTTAGTGGTTACGAAGCATCTCGTTAAAAATCCCGAAGAGATGGATATGTTTTTCAGTTTGCCTAATGAAGATAGGGATGAATTTGTGAAAATGATCTTGGATGGTAGTATTTGATGCGTTTTGGTAATGTTAAGTAGTAGAACTTGGTGTATTTTGACTTATGTAGTTGAATATGTTGTATTTTGAATGTATTTGGATGATGTTGGTGGATTTTATGATCTATGAATGTATGTACTATGCATGGAATGTATGAACAATTGAATTTTGGAAGCATTTCTGCTATTTTCTGCAAATTTACTGCATTTTTGCTATTTTCACAACATTACTACATAGAAGCAACATTCCTGCAATTTTTGAAGCATTTCTGTTATTTTGACAGCAACTTTTCACCGTTTTCTGCTATTTTCACAGCATTACTACAATTTGACAGTAACATTCCTGCCATTTTGGAAGCATTTCTAGAGGTTTTCTACAATTTTTCTGCTATTTTCACAGCATTTCTACATATAAGCAATAAAGCAGCAATTTTTGAAGCATTTTTGCAGGGTTTCTGCAATTTTCTGCTATTTTGACAGCATTACTATATAGAAGCAATAAAGCAGCAATTTTGGAAACATTTTTGCAGGGTTTCTGCAATTTTTCTGCTATTTTGACAGCATTTCTACATAGAAGCAATAAAGCAGCAATTTTGGAAGCATTTTTGCAGAGTTTCTGCAATTTTTCTGTATTTTTTGTTATTTTAACAGCATTTCTACGTAGAAGCAATAAAGCAGCAATTTTTCAAGCATTTCTACTGTTTTTCTGCAATTTTTCTGCATTTTCTGCTATTTTTTGACAACTTTCTAATATTCCTGCAATTTTGGCTGCAATTTTGATAATTTTGACAACATTTCTACTAATTTTGACAGCATTTCTGTACAACACCAGATAAATAACATACATAAGTATAAACAAAATCCTGTACATTTGACAACATTTCCATTTCCTGTATATGAAGTTATACATAACATCTATACATAACATCACATATACCATAACAAATAATATTTTCATTACATTGCAATCATTATACAAGTGTGATCACATTTATTACAGCGTATACACGATCCAAAAAAGAAAAATAACAGTACAATATTGGCTTACATTGATTACATGTATTACAACATTCAAGCACTCTACTATTACATCGTTACTTTGTAAAGTTCATCAAATTATGCTAACTGATCACACTTTGCCATAATATCTTTTCTCATAAAGAATGGAGTCTGCAATGCTTCATATCCCTTCTCTCGTATCGGACTTGTTGGACCGCATAGTCTGCTCCTCTTTGGTTCAGAATCCTCATATGAGAAATTGCTACTGCCAATGCATCAACCAAACCACATTCATTCTGCTTGTCGGACTTGTTACCAAGATTTCCAGAAGATGATGCTTCATTGCCACACTGACTTTCAGAAACATGTGCAACCCTACCATCGTCCTATTCTAGCGTGGATGCAGCAGCTATTAGGTAGGAGGAAACCGGGGCTGGGTGAGACTTTGCCCTTGACTTGATAGATAGAGTTCTCAATGTGCGCTCAATGTAGAACAAGATCCAAGGATGGCTTGAAAGAAAATTACATCTTATAACTTAATATAATTTGTACATCTTTACAACCTTTCTATATTTTCTAGGCACTTGATGCAGCCTGAACATAAAATAGCAAAGGAAAAAGAATAAGATTATAACGCATATATGACAAGTTCTTCTAATACCTTCAGAATCAAACTAAATTTTACTTCCAAGATTAAAGCATGGATTAATGAATTAAGCAGGAACACTCTCTTCCCTGTTCCCATAGGATAGAATGAACATCACGAAGGAGATTTACAAACTTCCACAAAGCATATAGTTATTCAATATATGGATCCTTTGCAGAGCATTCTTAACAACATAGTTTTTGGGACAATTAACATCTTTCAACAAACAATAAGATGTACTCAAACTTCTCTGGATGAATATTTAGAAACAGCAATCCATTCTATCAAACAACCCAAAAATTATTTCAGCAAACACATTCTAAAAAATCCATATAGCTGACTCTGAATCACTACCTCTGGTGCATTCGCACTTTTCCCGTAGAATCAACTGGCAACTCAGCTGCAGCGGCAACATTCGAATAGATACAATATGATGAAGCAGAGAAATGTCTTCCAATCGTCGTGTTCCTTTGCTGCGCAACCTTATAGAAATACGTTGTGGCCCTGCTCCATCTGGGTAACATCACTATTTTTATCTGTTAACTTCAAATTAACATCATTAAAAAAAAGTAAGAAAAAGCAAGCATTCAAATGGGAATGAAGCAGAAGCATTTTATGTCGCTATATGAATACGAGTGTGTGTCAAGCATGTACAGGAACTGAAACCGGAGGAGTTGCTTTTAAGAGTGGTACCTTCTGCTACTCTTTCAGTTGGACTGTGATTTGAGAGAGGTATTTGTTGGTTTGATAGGCAATCTATTTTTGAAGTTTTTATATAACCCTAGAGATAAAAAATATACATAGACACTGCAATTTCTGCTAGGGTGTGTGAACATCTAAAAGTTTAATACCGAAATAGACAGATCCATTGCAAGGCATGCTAAAAAGGTTGTGAAGGTACGTGGAACAGGAATGGGAACAAGAGATTAAGATTAGAAGGATGTGTATTAAGATTTTTTCTCATGACACTATATTGTTTACACATCTAGACTGCAAAAGAGATTGAGACTTTATCATTCATAATTCTTATGCTTATGGGATTAATATATCTTGCTAATATATAGATTTATGCAAAAGACATTCAGTACATTTTCATGTCTAATATATGCTATTATTTGTATTAGAAATGCCACATGGTTCTGCATAAAATATCTGTAAAATAAAGATGCCAATCATGCTTTGGTGTCCCCGAACTTTTGGGTTTGTAAATCTTATAATTACTAGCCAGTATGGAAGTTATATTTTCAATGTTAAAGTGATGATTTCTTGTATCCATGTTAGGGATTTGGAGAATTCATGGTTTGGTATTTGGAGATTCTTGTTTCTGGGAGAATGGTCTAGTTGCAAGCTTTTAGAGGCAGTACTAAAGACACAAGTAGATGAGGGTGAACTAAGTACACATGATAAAGTCTACTTTAAAGTTATCATAGGGGCAGCTGACTATGTAGGAGAACACCAGCGCTCCATATATCAACTTTCTCAGAATAATTGCCCAACAGAACTTCTGGTGCAACATAAGCAAGGCTCCCAGCCAATCCAGACAATCTCTGACCTAGAAAATATGAATTCATTGTTTCATAAATAAGAAAGAAATCATAGAAATCCAGCTATTAACTAAAATAAGAAAAGACAAGTGGGCCAACAAGAGGAGATTCACCATAATCCCTTAGAAACATCTGATTCACAACAGAACTACAAAACATCTGATGGGTACGATGAAGTTCAAACAAGGACTATTCTATTGCCCGCACAAGACAATGACAATAGATCCCACTCCACAAAGCAAATAAAAGAAAAGAACAATGAAGATCATCAGGGCACCTCCATTGCTAAACCCTTTTTGAGTATGACAGCACACATAGTGCCCCGGACCTGCCAGATATGGTATGGCAACCAACTTTGTCCAAGACTCTCTCCTGCCATACTCGTTCATTATCCACACTTCAACATGAACTCCTAGGTAGTGAGACAGCACACAGGTGCAACCATTCAAAACACCCAGAGACCAGCCAGAAGCACCCTCATCGCCCCACTCTCACATGAACCCCCCTGCTAGCTATGCAAAAGATTTTTACTCCCTTCTAATTATCAATTGATTCATCATCACCAAACCCATATATTGTTACAGAATAATCCAGCAATCTAACACCCGAACAAGGTAATTTATTGGATTTCCTCGTAGAGGGGTTCCACAAAAACACAGCATCCTCACCAATAGCAATACAAAACAACCCATTACAGGAACCCAATATCCAAACAGATTCATGAAGGTCTTTCAATGGATAATCAACACCAACAGCATTGGAAGATTGTTCATTTAGCAAAGGTAAAAGAGAACATGACTTGAGATTAAAATGGGGATGAATACAGCCGAAGATGAGTTTCTGATGCGAAAATCAGTTTTTTTTTATGCTAGATTGAGATGGGATTTGACGAATTGGGAGGTCGAAATCAAAGAGAACCATAATTTGCAAACTGACCTGAACTGCATGAGCGACGTGACGGGAAGTCTCAGAAGGATCTCGTGAATGATTTTAGGAGGGAGGTCTGGCAACGGCTTTGAATCTTGGGCTGATTCAGGATTTTATTGGGTCTTCTTCGTTCTTCTAAATTCGCAGTAACTTGAATCGCTTTCGATCACCATGGATGGTCCTTCGACAGGTTCAGTTATCTGGGATTTGGAGTGAAGAAATGCAGAGGCGATGAAGCCGCTGGGTGCTACCCGTCGTCGTAAAGACATGCCGCTGGGCGCTGGACCTTCTTCTTTTTTTTTTTTAATAATTAAGGGCTTTTGGGTAAATTTCTAATTTTATCCTACTTTCTAAAAATTTTATCCTATTTGTTATCTGATAAACCAAACATGTGATAAAATTTATACCCCTGGTAAAATTTATCCAGTTATATCCTTATCCCCTATATCCTATCTCCCAATCCGAACGGCCCCATATATGTAGAAGAAATCCCTAGCACAATAAGCAAGGCTATGTTTGGGTTTAGATTTTGTGAAAGTCAATACTACCGCTTAGTACGATGGTAGGGAAAAGGAGGAGGTAGTTTCCCCCTCTCTTTCAGAAAATGAAGAGAAAATCAAAAAATTTCTTAGAATTTTTCCTTTTTAAAATTTTTTAGATTTAATTAATTGAAAAATAAAATAAATAAATATATTAGAACAAATGATCAGTCAACATGTCAGATTTTAATTCAAATTTAATTAAAATATTTAATAGATTAAATTTAATTACAAATTTTCATAGTGTGAAATAAATCATATACAAAATTAAGTCATTCAATTCATTAAAAAATTTGAATTAAAATTTTTCTTAAATTAATAATAATATTATACATATATGTAGATATATAAAATATCAAAAAATTAAAATTATTAAAAAAATTTAAAAACTAAATAATTAATGGAATATAACTGGAAGATTTAAGTATAAAAAATATATTATTTTATTATCAAATTTTAGATTATTTATTAAATTTGAACATAAATTATCATATTCAAATTTTATTTTTTAATTAAATTTTAAATTATTCATTAAATTTTAAATAATCTATCAATAATATAAACTAATAAATACAGATTTTATAATATTTTAAATTATTTTTAAATATTTAATAAATAATTCAATCCAATCCAACTTTACCTGATTTGATATAAATGTGACTGCTGGACAGCCCAAGAAGCAAGTATTTCTATTTTCTTTTATTCCCTGTAAAAGTCAACAGGCAAAGAATAGGAAAAGCCTACTACACTGCAGACCACCAGGGGAGGAAATTTCGTGGAGAAGGGATGGAAAAAGCCCAATAATTCAAGCGCCTCGTCAGCAATGACGCGGAAATGGAAGGAGCTTTATGAGAGGAGAGGCCAACTTGCCAAAGCCCAAAAGTAATAAGAGGCTACTTGGATGGTTAGTATTTTTGGATTTTTTATTTTTTTTGTAAAACATAAAAAAGTTAATTTATTTAACAATTTGATTGGTGTTAAAAAGGTGGAATTTTTTTTTTTTTTTGGTCGCTATTAATTTAACCGCCAGTGTAGAATGGTAAGTGAGTTTGCTGAATTTGGAGGGTAATGTAGAAATTTCAAGAAGATTATAACAACGATTTTGTTCTTAAGAAATTGCTCCGAAACGTCTTAAAAGCTCCAAACCAAGTGCCAAGTGAAACCAAATCTATAATAGAGAGAGTCTAATCAGTAAATTAAAAGGTAATTAGCGATTAAGTTTCGCATAAAAGAGTAACAGGTGGAAGAGGTCACATGAGAATCAAAGCAAGGAATACCGTATAAAACATGCCTTCTAAAGCGGCAGGGTACAGGGTCAGAACTGGTCTATTCAGATGATAGTAAATTTATTACTTTAGCATCTGCTTTGTTATTTTTCTCCCTTCTTTAATTCCTAATGCCAGTTGCAAAACAGTTAGATTTCCCTGTCTCTATTTTGATTATCTTTACCAAGATGACACAGATCTCCCCCTCTCCTCTCTCTTCTTCTTCTTCTTCTTCTTCATCATTTGATTTTTCAATTAAACAAAAGTAAATTAAATTAATAGGGAAGAGATAGGATAAGTTTAAATTAAATTTTTAATCCCATGCGATTAGCTAAGAAGGATTAAATTATTGGTGCATGTTATATTGTGTTAAGATAGAAGGCATTGAGTCTACTAAGTATTTTAACTTTGGAATAAAATCAGAAAATCTTCCTGTGTCCTAGGACTTCAGAACTGATTGGCCTCCCACGTATGAAGGACTAAAAGGCTAGAATAGGGAAAAGAAAGGGTAAGAATAGTGTGTGTTTCTGCTTGCAAACTGAGTAATTTTATCAAGCCCAAAATCATTTCTGTATAATGTATGGTAGCTGGGTTTGCCTATCAATGCAGCTGAAGGCAGTTCGGTAGACATGGCAATGGCAAGGGTGGAATTCAAGTATTAACATAGCATAAATATGATAAAAATCTGTTACAAGAAATAAAATATGAGCCCACACGAATATGATACGAATTTATTACAAGAAATGTAAATATGAAATCACAGACATAATAAAACACATAACTAACCAACCACCACAAATGAAAAGATTACTTGTGAACTGTGACAGAAGAATGCATTGTTAAGAAATATCAACAAATCCATCAACCTAATAGATGCACCATGAAAGATTATCTGTTGTGTAAATCATCATATAGGAAGTCAACTTTTTAAGGCAAATTGTGATATAAGATATAGGAAGTCACCGCAATCAATAAGCACAGGACGCAAGATTAAGCCCACGGCCATCATTCCTATTAAATAAGATACCCCTAAATAGTTTAGCAAATTCACAGAAAAGACGAAGGGTTAGGTAATGACATAGTTTTGGTCAATGGCATCAAACTACCTGGGTAACAAAATAGGACTTTGAAAAACAATAGAAGAGAACTTAAACCAATTGGTCAATGGAAATGCGTGCCACAAAGAGCGAGAACTTAAGAAGCATGACAATTACAAGAGAGGCCAAGAAAATATTTGCTAAATAGTTATGATATGAAAGACAATGGCATAGATGACATGGATGTCCAATTCATGCATATGAAAAACAAGACAGTGACATACAAAAATAACCCGCAATGCTTCCGGAAGGATTCACTTTTTCTCCACCTAGCTGACATAAAACAATGGGTGAACATGACCCATGCAGGTGAAGGCAAAATGTCAGAATAAAACTTGACGGGCCATTCAGCTTGCTAAAATTCTTTACCAGTCTCCATAAAAGTGTCTTCAATCAGGACATCAAACAAAAAGAAGACTGCACAAACCTCTGTGTGATACACTTCTTAAGAAGCTAAGATTTTGCAAGACATTCCCATGAACCAGGAACTAAAAAATCCAAAAACCAACATCTTAGTTAAAATTTCTATATTGTGTATTACATTAACTCAAAAATAATCAGTATATAGACACAATATATGAGTATGAACATGAACACTATGATCTCAGATAACCTCTGTTTGTCTTTCACATTAACAACAATAACATGACATAGAAGTAAAGCACGGCAAGAAAGCCCAAGTTCTTATTAGCCACCACAAATACACACCATTAGCCAATACCCAATAGAATTGAAACACTATGCAATTGAAAATACAAAGACAAACCAAACCCGTTGCAGCAAAATTGTCTCTTTCTGCACAAACTCCAGTCATCAAGGTTGCGAAGTTCGAATCTGCTGCTTTAAACTGTCTGTAGAACCTTCAGGTAAAACTGCAGCAGGGGCTGAAGTCATGGTCTGATATTGAGCAGCCAATTGGGGCGGCAAAGGCTGAGTGTAATACACTTGGCTATGTGCAGGATCAGCATATGCATAATTAGTTGTAGCAACTGAACTAGGGGCGACAGATTGAGGGTGATGAACCTGAGAGTAACCCACATATTGTTGTTGACTTGGAGGCACTTGAACTAAAGTTGGGGCAGCTGTAGCTGCCGTTCTATACATTCCTGCAACCATTTCAGGTTTAGAAACAGCAACATTTCTCAGCGGAGGTGTTTGGGGTTGGCTGGAAGGCGCACAGGTGGTGGGTTCGGCATAGTTTTGTTGCTGAACAGGCAAATTATAAGCTTGAGCCTGTCTAGCAGAAACATAGTAAACGGGGTACTGCTGATCTAATTGATGGTGGGGATGGAGAGGCTGTTGCTGAGGAGGGTACATTGGGAAATAGGATTGGATCGGCACTGCCCCCGTAGGATGGTGATGAATGTAGTGAGCACCCGCCTGAATAAACTGCTGCTGTTGCTGTTGGGGATTCAATTGTTGATCAAATTGGGGTTGCAGTAGATAACTAGAATCCTGAACTTGTTGCATCTGAACTCTAGAGCTCGGATCAGACAATTTCGGTTCAACGGGGTTAATTGCAACCCTGTTATTGCTGGAGGGGTTTTGACCAACTGGGTCTTGATAAATCATGGGTCTTTGCCGAGACAATGGGTTTGTTGTACTGCTATCACTGTGAATATAAATTCGAAAAACATACCCAACTCAGGAGATAATCATATACTTCTATAGCAAAACTGTGTATAGGCAAGGCATGAAAAGAGGAGCATTTCTAGAGTTTATTAGATACCTTGAGACTGAATCAGGGAAGCCAAATCAACACCACCGGTGGTTTTTGGCTGCGATTGCGGAGGCGCCAGCTGTGTCTGTGGCTGTACTTGCGGTGGTTTTCGATAACCAAGTGGTACTCCATGCTCTGATCTATCATCATCGGAGATAACCCGATTCCCGTACTCAGTCGGGAGCCCTGCAGAAGTCAGTCCCACTCCAGGCACTGCCACCGCCACCGCCGCCGCTGGCGGTGCTGCGACGGACGTCAGCACTGGCGGCGAAGAGAGCACCAGAAAACCACCATCATCTTGCTTCGGGACGGCGCCGCCGCCGCCAACGCTCATCTGAGAGAACTGTTCCTCAATTCCGCCCGCCGGCGGCGGCGGCGGCGGCTTTTGATCCTCCATCCGAACCCGAATTGGCGGCAGGTTCGCGAGCGAAGGCGACGATGAGGTCGACCCGAAGGACGACGTCGTGTCCACCATAGGCGAATCGGGCACCGAATGAACATCCTGTGCACCCTGCTTGATGCTGTTATTACCCAGCCCCTTGACGTTCCCAAACGATTCAAGCTGCGCCTGCACGTCCTTCACCGACGAATTAGCGTTCCCAACCATCGCGGCTTCATCGTCAAGACCAAGTAAGCAATTCACAGAGGCCGATTCGGAGAACCCTTGTGTAGCCCCGTTGAGGGCGTTCAGAAACCAGTCCTCGACTTGGCAGAGTTCTCAAGGAGCGACCCAATCGAGGACGCTGAATCGGGTTTCGAAGGGAACAGATAGAGTCGGATTCGGGAGGATTTCTGGGCGTTGGTGGCAGCAGCAGTGGTGAGGCGGTCGTACTCTTCGATCATGTTCTCGAGGTCCTCGTCGGTGGTAACGGAGATCAGGGAATCCAGGTCTTCGTTGGGGAGCTGGTACTTAAGCGTGAAGGATCGGCCGTTCAGGAGGGTTTTGGAGAGGCGGTGGCTGAGGTCAGCGAGGGTGGAGTGTCGGTCAGCGACGACGATGCGCGTATCGCCGCCAGCATAGCACAGTGACTTATCATGCTGGCGAAGCATGATGTGCCCGCCATAACTGCACATGAGCCGCAACTTGCCGCCGCCGCCGGTGGCTGCCGGCATCATTGGCTCCTCCCAGGAATCGTTGTTCCGGGAGCGCGGTGACGAATCGACAGAGTCCGGGTAGTTGAGATGCGTAGCCGCCGGATTCACCGCCGTTATGGCGGCGGCCGTGGCCGCCGCCGTGAGGGGCGTCGCAGCCGCAGGTGGTGGCGGTGGCTCCATGCGCGAAGGCTTTGGCTTCTTTCGCGAGGAGAGAGAGAGGAAAAAGGAGGTAGACGCGGCAGAAGCCGGATGCTCTTATAGGTGTTTTTGTCTTCTTGAAATTATTTATGAGGATCTATTTTAGATTTTCCAGATTTTCCATTTCTGAGATATTTTCCGAAAATATTTCTTCCACTTTAAGATCAAATACTTCCCTGGAAAGAGTAAAAAATACAAATATATTCATATTTTGGTTGTATAAGTAAAGTAAATTTACTTTTACCGTAGTTTTTTCTTTTTTCTTTTCCAAATGGGAACCATAGGTAGTATTTTACCGATTTTAGTCCAACTATACCCGTACAAGTACGTTTACACACATATAGTTCGAGAGAACCTACAAATTATAAAAAGAAGGAATATTTTCACTCAAGATTGTTTCCGGCTGCATTTTGATCAAATTAAATACATTTAAATTTAATTAATTATTTTTATATTTAAATTCGATCTAAAATTTTAAAAATTGTATTTATTAAATTATATCTAAATTTTATAAATAATTTAAAATTTGATAATAAAATCGATTCGATAAAAAAATATTTTTTATACTTAAATATATTAACTTTATTTCATTAATTATATTAATACTTAAATTTTATAAATTTCTTAATTTTATTTATATAACTTTAAATTTATTAATATTATATATATATAAATTTATTGATGTAATTAAAAAATATTGTTAAGATTTAAATTCAAATTTTTAACTAATCAAATTTTTTAATTTTATATTTTATTCACTTATTTTAAATTATAAATATTTATAATCGGATCTGATCTATTAACAAATCAAATTCAGATAAAAATTTAACTCACTGACAGTTTTACTTTCACCATCTAAAAAATAAGTTATAACACATTCACATAAAAGAATCAGATTTGAATTATTGAAAAATGCACATTTGAAAAGAGATAATCACAATAACACAAATAAAATTAGTTTCGAATCATAAAATGAACGAGAACACATGTAAAGATTAAAAAATACAAAAAAATAAATATTAATAAACTGAGATGATACCAAATAAAAAATAGAAATAATCTTTAATTGATACAATCGGAGTTATTTTTAGTTAAGATAAAAGTTATTTTTACTGGATTAACATATTATAAATAATAGTTCATTTCATAAATTAGACATCTAGAAGTCGTTAAATATTATTATGATATCTTTTTGCTTGTCATGCGTGGCATTTTTACTTGGTTTTTCGAGATTAGTGCCCTGATCAGTACTAAGCTTTTGAAATTTATTTTATTAACTTGTATTATTATTTATTTATTTCTCAGTAACTTCATCATTCACGCTATTTAAATGTAAAAATAAAATATATGAGTGGCAATTCTATTTAAATAAATTTTTAAGGGGAGAAAATATAAAAAAAGAAAAATATTGGCGCCATTGTCAATTTCTATAATTGACATTTAAAAATAAAAGGGCAAATTGTGTAAAATACAGCAATGCTATATCTAGGATATAGTTTAATTTCCTTTAGTAGAATAAGCTCCGATCCAACATGGAAGAAATAACAAAAATTTGGATTTACTTAATTATTCATTTTTAGATTATTATTGCTATATTTTTCCAGCAGTAAAAAATTATTTTCGTTATAATATACCAATAATATTTGCCTTCGGAAAACATATATAAATTATAATTAATTTGTACTCTTGCCGGTTTGTTACCGCATGTTGTCTTGCTTACAAGTAAATTAACAGTCCTAAAATTGTAAAAATTATATTTCAGTATGAAATTATTTCCAAATTATGATAACTTCATATTTAATAAATAAGTAAGTCATACTTTTTGTTTGATAATTTACAATATATTTTATAGCATATTTGTTTTATTTAATGTGTTCCTATACAATAACAGTGGAAGGATAGGATCATAAAATTTATAGTCACTATAATTCAAAAAATTGAATCAAATTAAAATAAATTTAAAATTAAATAAAAGAACAAATCTCACCAGTAGGGTGTTCATCGAACCGAACTAAACTCATTAAATCAAGTAAATCAAACAAAATCATAATTTAATTTGATTTCATATATATTATGATTTGGTTTAGTTCAATTTAAATCAGACTTTTTTTTTCTCACAATTTAATTTACAATTTTACCGTCAAATTAAATTGTATAAATTGAATTGAACTGTAAACTTGTTTAAGTTTACAATTTAATCCTTCAACTTTTTTCTCTTTTTGTTTTGATCTCCCCACTTTCTTTTTTACGTCGTTTCAATTCTAGTCTCATTTCCTTTTCTTTTTAATTTTTCCCTTTTTTGATGATTCTCAAACTTTGATTCTTTTAAATACCTCATTAATTTGGATTACTAAATACCATATTAGTATTTAATTTATTAAATTTTCTTAGCAGTCAGTTTTTTTAATTATCAAATTTAATTAATTTTATTACAAATCTATAATTATATAGGAATGGAGAGTTTAATAGATTTAATTTAGAAATCGTAGTTTCAAATCGAATCAAATCATAAATTATTATTTAGTTTGATTTATTTGATTCTTGAAAATTCATAATTTAATTTAATTTAATTTTTAAAAAATTATAAATTATAAAATATATTTTAATTTAGAATTATTTCTCAAACCCAACCACCAACACGTCTACTCACCAATTAGTTAACAATGGGAATAGAATCTTATATGGTTAATATAATATATATATATATATATATATATATTGGGCAGGGGTTTTGATTTTCAGTAGATATTCACGTTAACGTGGGTGATAAAGTCCCCAGTCAGAATATTTCATACAAGTGTGATAGAACCTCGTTATCTGCCACACTTTAAGAATAGATCCCCCAACTTTTATTTATTTTAAATTAGTGCACCAGATTGCCCGTTGGGCTCTTTAATGCCGAGTCATACTTAATAAACAAGTGGCAAGCAAAAGTCAAAATTCCATATTGATAACCTCAAGAAAATAAATTATAATTATATTCAAAAATGTTTTTAAATATCCTGTATTAAAATGTAAAATCATAGAACTATGCCCAGGGCCCAGGCATGCTACTACCTGGGGCAAAAGGGTAATAAAATTTCTAATTAGTCCTTTAATTTTCAATTAGGTCAAATTAGACATCAATTGATGGCAAACTTGAAATATTCTCGCACAAATTCAATTGTTTGCAACACACACTTTTCAAATGTTATGATAATGGGGTTTGCTTATTCTATCTTTGATGAATTATTATCCTTTCTCCAAAAAATAGTACTTGTTAAGATGTCTAATATCTCTCTCATGACTTAATATTCTTCTTTCATTTTGTCTGATGTGAAATTTATAACACTTTTCTTTACTTCAACTCTTAAGATACTTGTCAAAGTGAATTTCACACAATCTCTTATAATAGCCCTAAATTTTAATTTAAGTATTGGGAAATTTTTAATTAAGTCGGTTAGGGGCGTAAGTGAACCAATTGAATGTTTTAGGGGTCGAATTGAGAATCAACGAGGGCCTGCCTACGGCAATTAAAAGTTTAGGGGGTGTTTTTGTGGGATCTAAAAAAGATTTGGAGCCAATTTCAGAAATTGAAGGCTAAATTGAGAGAAATGAAAAAAAGAGACACTAATTGGAAAGGGTATATAAGTCTAGGGGCCAATCTAAAAATTTAAAGGGAGTTATTTGGAAGAAACAAAAGTTCTATGGGCCGGATCGTGATAGGAGAAGAGCCTCCAGCCGAAAGCCAATTGAAGGCCTTCGAAGCCAAATTACTCTAATAGGAGCGAGGCAACTCATCCTAAAACCTTGGATGAGTGTGCGAGAGAGAAAGACGAGTCTAATAGCAGGTTTAATTTGAGTTTTGAGTGAGAAAAGGCGAGAAACGGAGCTGGGGAAGGCTGACGGTGCCGACGGGATTTTTTTTAGGAAATCTAGAATTCAAGCTTAAATTGCTCTAATTAAAGGCTTTCGTGAGGATCGCAAGGTCGATTATGTGGCTTTAGGTTGCTAATCGATCGAGGTAAGTCATTTTGCTCGAGTTTTTCTTGGATTTTTGGCTAGCGTTGAGGTTGCAGACAACCAGGTCTAAAACCCGGGTTGTCGGGTGAGGAAGACAGGACCCGAAAGAGGTCCAGGTCTAATCTCGGCTAGGCTAGGCCAGTTTGGGCCCGCCCCGACCTCGTCAAATTGGGGGGGTGGTGTGCGGTCCGGGCCCGGGCCTAACCTAGGCTGAATAGGCCCGAGACTATGCTAAGTTGATTTGGAGAGTCAACTCAACCCCATGTTTTAAAGGAAAATGAGTCAACCCATCCGGGTTGACTCAATAAGGAATTGGATTGTGCTATCCTTGAGGATAGGCCCAGCCAGAATAGGAAGAAATTGGAATAGTAGAGATTGGATAAATTGAAATTTATTAATTAAATAATAAGAGTAAGTTTTCTAGGCAAGTGAACCGGCCAGGGTTGACCAAAGGTTTGACCAGTCGGTTCGAGGTTGTTTAAGTCGGTTCTCTAGGTAATTTGACTGATTCCTAGTCCAGTGGGATAAGGGCTATTAGATCAGGTGATTTTGGAAAATTTTGGATAGCCGGTCAAGGTGAACCGGCTAATTTAGTGTAATACACTTTAGGTGGCTGGTTCACAAGTTTTTAGGCCAGTTCTTGGGAAATTTGAACTGGTTCTTAGTTCAACATGATGAAACCTAACTAACTATGCAGTTTGGTGATTTTTGGGTGGTTGGTTCAAGGTGAATCGGGCTCGGTTCATATGCTGATGCTTAGAATTAAGGTCCTTGGCTTGGTTCAGGGTTGGTTTAGGGCCTTCTTGGCTGGTTTAAACCAATTCCTAGGGTTTTGGGGTCTTTTGAATCCGTTTTTGAGGATTTCATGGCCGATCTAGTTATGTTTGAGGTAGATTTAGGCTGGGTTAGGCCAATTTGAGAGTCTTGTAGGCCAGTTCACTATGGTTTAAGGGTTATGGGGTTGGTTCACTATTGTTTGAGGGTTGTTGAGTAGAATCGGTGAGTGTTAGTGAGTCACATGGATCCCAGAAATGAGTAATGGTGCCTCGAGATACGTGCCAAGGTGTGAGGATGGGATTTGAGCCCCGTTTTGGGTTGTCGAGCCCGTTTCTTATGCTAATGATGGGGTTGGTGATGGTTTTTGATTTTAGATTCACCTGTGGAGGAGTACCCGAACCATTGAGTTGGTTGAGATGACTTGAGAGTTTTTGACTCAGCCGTACTGTGAATGATGATGCCTTTTCTATGCATGTGTTTTCATACTTGCTTTCCTTGCATGATGACTTCATAGAGTTTTGGATTGTATTTATTACATGACCCCGGGATATGTGTTATGTGTTTTATTACTGTTCAGTAAGCTATGTTAGTATATAAGACTAATTTTGAGATTTGTGGACTGTATATGTTTGTATATCTGTTTGATTGGATATGTGGGAGTCTGTGATGCACTGATGCCATTTTACTCTGATTGTGAAATGGAAGATACCTTTTGATTGGGAGCATGTTTGTCACGACCTGACCCAAGGCTCATGACCGACATTAAGGTCCACCAACCCTAATAACCCTCAATACACCCAAATAGACAAAAAGAGCTCATCAAATAAATATAAATCATGATACATAGTCCGAAACAAGACCGTCAAGACTTACTTGAGAGTTCAAGAGAGCTATTCTAGAATACAAAGGAAAGATACAAAAGGGAAGTATGCCCATACATCGACAAATTTGCAACCGCTAAGCTCTGACTCTGGCACGCTAATTGAGACAGGAACGGCAAGACAAATTGAAAAAATTGTAAGATGTAAGTCGCAAGACTTAGTGAGTATAGATAATACTTAGGCTATGCATGCTAGGATATATATCACATCTCAAGTCAAAAACTATACATATACAGGTATTTACAATGAGCAGTAACGCATAGAACTAGTACGTGAGGTATCAATATAACCAATCTATCATATCGTATCCACTAGATCAGGGTACTCCTCGCACGTTACGGCAACACACTGTTTATCGGATGAGTCCTTGGTAACCCAATCACATCTCAACATAAGGCCCAAGGCACTCCCCGCACGCTACAGCCCACTGTTCGTCGGCTGAGCCTGCCATCCCAGACATATCATAACAGTGCACATCATATTCGCAGCCCCTGTCGCCTCATAAAGGACTTAAGCTGACTCACCACTGGACACTACAGATCACCATACTCCAGCCGAGCTCCTTCTGTCCCAAAATCACATTACATGGTACCATCCTTACGTATAAGTCAAAAATAGGTATACATGCGCATATACAGTTTATATTTTGAAAACCAGTATCAACATATCAATATAGTTCATTGTTATTACACAAAACACATAACACATATCCCGATAGTAATATATATCCCAAATACAGTTTAAGAAATCATATAATTATCATGCTAGAAAACACAATATGAAAGCACAAGTATAGGACAGGTATTATCACTCATAATACAGAGGTTAAGCCAAAAAAGAAGTCTTGGTTACCTTCACCCGTCTTATTGGTCTAGGTGAACCTCCTCAGGCGTATCTGAAAACAAAACCACATAAAATCATCACCAACCTCAAACTTGGTACAAGAAACAGGCTTAGTAGCCCAAAACAGGGCATAAATCCCAACTCGATATCTTGGCACGCATCTTGAGACATCACTACCCATCTTTGGTCTTACACGACTCACTAATACTTAACAATTCTGATCAACAACCCTCAACAATAATGAATCAGCCTCTACAACCCTTAAACCATAATAAACCGACCTCCAAAACCCTCGAACCAGTCTAAACCAACCTAAAACTACCTCAAGCTCAACTAGATTGGCCACGAAACCCCAAAATCGGATTTAGAAGGCTCCAAAACCCTAATAACTAGTCTAACCTCAAGAATCCGAGCCAAAAAAACTACTAAACTGGCCAGTCAAACACCTTGGCTAATTTAGTCAACGGTCCACTTTTTTTTTTTTTTTTTGCTGGCCCGTGGCTAGGCCCACGGGCCTATAGCCTAACAGGGCCAACCTGGCCTACCCAGCCCAAGGTAGGACCCAGACCCTTTCCAGGTCCCGAGTGTTCAACCTGGTTTGCAGGCTGACACCTACAACCGGAAAAACTAGAGAAAAAAAACAAGAAAAAAACCAAGAAAAACCAGCTTACCTAGACCGATTGACACCCCTGAACCCAAGATCTAAACCAGGTGAGCTTCAAGCCAACATTAAATGGAAGGAAAAGCTACCAACAAGCTCCCAAAAGCCCGAAAAGCCACCAGCAAATCGCGAGCTCCGCTAGCCAGAAAAGCTTGAAATTCCTATCTTTCTCTTGCTCAAACTCGAAGCTAACAGAGGGGTTTGGTTCGTTCTAGGGCCTCACACACCCCTAAGGCAAAAGTTCGACAAAAAACGGGCCGAATGATGGGAGATTTGACGTGAAATGACTAGCGCACAATGGATCCGCAGCTGATCCACCTTATCACAATCCAGACCCCAAATTTTTTATTCCTTTCAACTTTGCCCTTCCTTGGTTTCCAATCTGGCCCTCGTTCTTATATATCTTCCAATTGCATCTCTATTCTTTAATTTTGGCCCCTGACTTTTCTGATTCCACAATTCAGCCCCCCCATAACCCTTAATTCTCTTAATTACCCTTTTTAATTTATAATTTGGCCCCCGAAGCTTCAAATCTCAACAAATAAGGCCCCTCAATTCCAAATTATTAAAAATTGGGTCATTACAGTGTTAGTTATGCCCTTGGTGGGCGTGTTGCTCTGAGGAGCGTCGTATGGTTACCTTGGTGCCGTGTGGCTCTGGTCATGAGATAGAGGATGCCTTTCGACAAGGAGCGTTTGTATGTGACTGTGTTGGACTTGATCGTGAGACGGATGATTCCTTCGATCAAGGCTGGATTCTCAGTTATCATTTTTCTCCAACCTATGTATGTTTTGATGTTGCCATTTCTCATTGTGTTTATGTATGTATATGTACCGTTTTGGACTTGCGCGCATGATGCATAAGTTAGGCATCATCCTTACTCACTGAGTTTCGCAACTCACACTTATTTTATCATTCCAGATCGATGTGACCGTTTGTAGACCAGATAGCAGTATTTAGAGCCGTGCTTCACGAGTCGATCGATGTACGGGCGAGTTCTTTGTCCATTTGTTTTGTACTCTAGTGCTCTCCTTATTACTCAAATAGGTTCCTGGATTTGTACTTGAACGTTTTGAGATGTGTATTCATGTTTTGGTTGGTTTGAATATAATTTTGTTGTTATAAGGCTAACTGGGGTCGAGGACCCTAGTGCCGGTCCCAGGCCCGAGATTTGGGCCATGACATCTCTCTACCAATTTTTCTCTTAAAAACACTTAGCCACCACTAGACTAGTTCTTCAAATTTGGGTCGTATAATACTTATCATGGAGTAATTACCCTTCCTAAAAAAATGTACTTATTGGATGATATATTGCTCTTTCTTATAATTCATTATTCCTTTTTTACTTTATCCGTTGCCGAATTCATGACACTTTTTATACTGTTTTTGGCAAGTATTTTTCAAAACATGTCATTTACAAAAAGAACAAGTTACCGTAACTTGGCAGTTAACCTCAGATAATATATTGTTCCGGATCAAGTTGTTATTTATGAAAATGCCATTATAAGAGTTGGTACACTTTTGAAGCTGGGTCTGTCTGTTGAGGACCGTTCCCAAGGCCTTGTTTGGGTGAAGAGCAACTTAAACTGACCTTGGCATTTTAAATTTGGCAAATCCAGCCAAACAAATGGACCTCACCTGTCCACTTTCACGCGTGAAAACGTTTCTGTATGCGTGGACACACATATATACATATGTATGTATATATCAAATCAAGAAGAGGGTCCCACGCTAAAATAGAAACTTCAATATTCTATGATTTATGTTCAATGTATGAAGCCATGCTGATGGCCGTCAAATATGCTTCAGCTCTTCAAACAGTTTGCTAGAATTAAAATGACATGGTGGTGATATCCCCGCTATTGATAACGAAGAATGTCACTATTTTCCATCATAAAGCGGTATATAATGATTAGATGCTTCGATTCTGTTCAATGGAATAGCCTCCTATGCGTGGAAAACATTAAACTTAGGCCCCACTTGACAACATCGTAAATAATTAATTATTTTTTTAATACCTTGAAGTTTAAATTAAGAGACACTAGTCACGGATGACATAAGAGAGAGTTAAAAATTGAATTTTTGAAATTTAAATAAAATTTATAAATATTCAAATATTTAATTTAAGCCTTAAAACTCCTAAATATTTTAACATTTCAATAAAATCTTGAATTATAAAATTAATTTTTTTTAAATAGTTCAAATTAATTAAATTGGATAATAAAGGAATTTTATTAAATAAAAATGTCTTATATTATTCATATAGCTGTATTCCATTTCTCAATTAGCGTACATAATTAAAATTTTCCAAATTTTAATTTGAAGTTTAATAT
This sequence comes from Thlaspi arvense, assembly GCA_911865555.2. Lineage (NCBI taxonomy): Eukaryota > Viridiplantae > Streptophyta > Magnoliopsida > Brassicales > Brassicaceae > Thlaspi > Thlaspi arvense. The sequence goes on from CAJVSB020000156.1 coordinate 41,371, forward strand.
TTACTATTTTTATCCTAGAAATTCACTCCCCGATATTTTTATTACCTATTTTTTTAATTAATTAAAAGGGCAACATTAATGGTTTGCATTCGTGTTAAGACTCTGGTTGGTGACATAATAGCTGTCTCTTTCTCTGTGATGCAGGAACCCAAGTTACGTTTTGTTGTTAAATATCCAAAAAGGAACGTTTAATTTCATCGGCCAACCACCAAATTTCTGCTCTTTTTGTTTGCAGTAAATTTGGCCATGGCCCCAAAAATTTTAAGACTTATTTATCGCTCCCCATCGTTTCAATTAATGACATTGATAGTGATAGAATATTAATTTTAATCATTTGGCATCTCAAAATGATAAAAAAATAAGAGAACAGAGACAAGGTTTGTGTGGAAGGATCTGATTCCTCTCAATCTTGTTACCGAAATTAAGGGTTTATTTTGAAATTTGGATTGATAATTAAAATTTTTATCGCTAGAAATATTTTATTTTTTAATTTTAATATTAATAAATTATTCCAAACAGAGCCTTAGAACATTCAACAGGCAAAGCATGGCAACTTTTCAAGGCAAGTTACTCCCAACGTCCTATGCGCATTGCTTTTCCCGTAAGTTGAAGCAATTGGCATACAGTGAAATATCATGACAACAAATACCAAATTCATTTTCTAGCTAAGCTATTTACAATTTCATCAACAAATCTTCTTATAATTATTATAAATTTCATTAATTTTTTTATTTTTAAAATAAAGATATAGCTGACAGATTGATATAGCTACTAATTTAATATTTTAAGAAATTCTGAATTATTAATTATTGTAATATTTAAACATCATGAGATGCACAATTTAATCAACTTCCATTGGTCGTGTGAAAACAAAAATTCTTAAAAAAAAAAACTAAAAAGTGAACTACTATATAAAAAAGAAATTAAAATTTTATGATAGACACTATTTTTATGTGTACATATCACAGATCTTAAATCAAATAAGATGAAAGAAAGATTAGAATATAAGTAGTGGTATTATGCATCTTAATAAATGCATTTTTTGAGGAGAGAAGGTAACCAGTGACAAGTACTATCAAAATCAGTTCTATAATTAGACAGGTGGGGGTAATGTAGCTCATACCAAGTGCTCCTAAGAGAAGTAGGAAGGGTGATAGGAGTAGCCTTGTTCATAATTCTAATATAGACCATGAATTGACCTATACCAAATCTTGAAAAAATTAGGCTAGACCAAACCGTTAAATTATGGTTCAATCTAGTTTTGAACTGAAAGTTTTCACAATACAATTAAGATTTTTTGAACTAAAACTGGAATCGAAACCAAAACCATCCTCAAACTAAGTGCATTGGAACTGGAACTATTTAAAAATCAGCGAATCAGAACCAGAATAGAATTGTAAATTGGAATTATTAGTAAATCATGAACTGAAATTATGAGTGAACCATGAGTATTAAATTGTGAATTGAAACAGTTAGTGAATCGTGATCCAAAACTGAGAAATTATTATTATTATTATTATTATTAAGACATAGAAGAAGCACTTTTACTTACTTTTTATATATAAATTTATACAATATATTATTTAAATATAAAAGAAAAACTTATCATTAAATATAAATTTATTATGGACACATTAATTAACATAAATTATAAAATTCATATTTTCATAATAATTTTTTTTTCATTTCTTTTGTTTTTTAAGCCAAATAGTCATTTTCATCTTTTTTTTTAATTAAGATAACGAAGCCAAGAATAAGATAAAAGCTAAATAGTCAATTTCACTTTTTGTATTTAGTATTTAAAAAATATTCAATGGCCCATAAATATTTATAAGTAAATAGTTAATTTTTTTTAATTAAATTGAACTAGGGCCAAACCGAAACCAGAATCAAAATTGAATAGAAACTGGAATCAGAATAGAAATCATGATGAATTAAAATCCTAAAAGCCTGGGACCAAAACTAGAAAACCTTCATAGTTTCAGTCTTGATTCATATTTTTCAAGACCATGGACCGAGCCAGTTCATGAACAACGAAGTGGCATAAATAAAAAGCTATGGATCCCATCTTAACAAGGGTATGAAGTATTGAATAGGGAAATGTGTCAATATCTTACATTAGATAAGGTGAAAAAAAGAAACTAAAATATAAATTATGGCGTTGCGTAACTTAATAATTGTATTTTTTAGAGATAGAGAGAGTAACAATTATGGAATATTAGTACAATATTAAATAAATAAATTTCATGTGTGATATACAGAGGCCCACTGTCATAATTTACTGCCATATTACATATTTAATACCCCACACAATTTTAATGAAATAAATAATTATATACCAAAATTACAAAATTTAAATTTAAAATTAATGCCTTGAGCTAATATTTTAAGGTTTTTATCATCCTACTAGACATAACCCAAAAACCTAAGCATATTAAACGTACATGCTCTGGAAGGGATAGGATGAGGGAAGCAAGACTTCATGAGGGGTGCCAATGCATGCCCCTTAAACAGCTGCGTATATTTAAATTGAAGTAAAAAAGAGGGTCAATTTAATAAATTAAACAATTAATTTTTCTTTTTCAAGATGGAGGGAAGCAGCTAATCTAGTGGCAATAATCCTTTTATGACCTGAAAACATCAGATGCGGATGGGCAAACTGGCCCCCTACCTTTGGGTTCATACATTTTGTAGCTCTGCGTTGTCGTTGCACCTCAACTTCCCACATAATTGCAAATTCCTCCCCAGCAAACCCCGGTTTTCAAATTTGTACTTACGAAAACGTCACAAAAGTCACATCGATCGGAGAGGAGAGAGGGAAAAGCAAAGGAAAGGCCAATTGCGTACCCGTGCAGTTCCCCGTTGGGTTGGGTCCATTGAAGGAAATCACCACTCTTTTGCGACAAGAAGACCCTTTGGTCGACTTTCAAGTTAGACTAAAGAAGACCCCTTTGGTTTTTATTAATTTATGAAAACACCGCGTATAACTTATTTTTGACAACCTGCATCCACAGATGATCTTTTTTTTGTTTTCATTACATGTAATTTGATTCATTTTATAATTTAAAACAAATTCTATTCAAAATTTATACTTATTTTTCTATAAAATTACATTTTCACGTAATTAAATTCAATCTACTTTCATGAATAAGTATTTTACTATACTTATGTACACTCCACAGGTATCCCAAAGCGTTGTTGTTTGATTTTTCGTGAATTTTAAACTTCTAATGCCACTTTGTATCAAGTTAAAAAAAAAATAGTTTTCATTTTTTATAAATACTTTTTATTTTTAAAAAAATCAAGAATAAAAAAGTTAACAAAAATGCAAAAACATATGATTCCTTCTTAAAAAGTGACGTGATATGTTTCCGATAAATGAGAATAAATTCGAAGTAGATTTTCTTTTTATTATTCTTTCGATAGGCTTTTCTTTTTATTATTTTTTTCTTTCTCGGGTCGGCTTTAGGGGTCAACTGTAAACCGCGGCAAACGAAGACCATCGTTGAAAGTTGGTATGGCTATGGACTTTTTGAGACTATACGTTCTAACTTTTAATTCTGAAAGCTAATAAACTAAAATATTATTGCTTTTAGACTTAAGAGAATATGAATTAAATAATTCTACTATATTCTCATTTTTGTTTTCTTAAACAAAAATTAAATACCTAAAATCAAAACAATCAAACAAAACCCTTAGTGGTCAGGCTAAAGCTAGTGGGGTTCCTAGACAAAAGCTAGACTTATCCTTCCCTTTCTAGAAAATTGTAGTATTGCTTTTCAACACGTCTTCCCAACAAGAAGAGACGTGGAGGAAATAGGGAATTGACGAGGACAGGGAAAACGTTTAGCAATACTATTTTAATTAAGTATTATTATTATTTTTTTATTAAAAATATTAAAATATTTGTAATAATTTAAAATTATTAGTCTAATAAATTGATAAATTTAAACTACCATTACAAAATACTTGAATCAAATTATTTAATAATATTTTTAAAATATCTTATATATAATATAATTTCATATTCATAAATTAACGTAAAATGTGATTTTCAAACAAATATTTCATGTACTCCTAATTTTTTTACTCTAATATCAACTTTTTTTTTTTTACTATCTAAGAAATATTGACCCTTCCGTGTAGTCTAATGGCCTTGAACAAACAGACCATCCGTTGCAGGTGAGGCAAGCTTGAGCTGTTTGAGAATTTTTATCTAGTAAAAAATAATTAACCAGTATATTTAAATATTTCTTTGATATATTATTTTGGTCACAAGATATCTAATAGCTGGGCAGTCTAATGTCAAAGGCCCACACCACATCATAGTGGGCCCATTTCCTAAGTGGACTTGGGCTTTTGCCAGGTAAAACCCTTATTTCCAACCCAAAATTATAAAATGAAATCATAACTAAATATTCATTACATGATCCTACAAATTTTATTTATAAGTGAATTTTGAATTTAGTATGTAGTGGAATTTAGTAATTATATAATAATTCTAATTAATTTTTTATGATTTTATCATAAAAATTTAACTTTCTTTTACCCATGAATTTGCATTTTTGGCGTTTTTGAGTTTTAATATCAATAATTTATTTCTCATTTTTTTCAAAAAAAAGTTAACTAGATAATATATTATTTTATAAATAACAGAATTAACCCTTGTTGAATGATTTTTTTACTTTTTATTTTGAAAGAATGTAGTTCATATTTGCTCACATTTACTTATGATTAACAAAAAAAAAAAAAAAACAAAGAAAGAAAACCCATTCACCCTGGATGCTCACCTATCCTGACTCATATCTTCTCCTAGGCCACATTTGGTATCCCAAAGAAGATAAGCTGGGATAGAATTATCCTAAGGTAGTACTATCCTACTTACACAGTATTTTCTCTTTATCCTATATTCAACAAGGTTATCATTCAAAGCTAGTAAAAATCATAGATAAAAATCAAAATTACTAAAACATCTTTGAGCCAATACCCAAAAAAGAAAAAAAATAAAAACTTGAGTCAAGTCAGTAGGAAGGGGAAATTGCAAGTCATAGACGAGTGGCGAAACTTATTGCAACTGGAAAAATGGCAAAAGACTGTCAAAGACACCCTCATTTACCAATAATCAAGGTGACTTTCTTTCATCACTAGGCCAGAGACACCTTCCATTGTTGTTGCCCCCAGATAATTTTTACAAAAATTGTGCCAAATCACACGAGCTTCGAAATTGTGCAAATTCTCTTGATCTTAAAGACACTATCAATTTGAAGAGGTGCACTAAAAGAAGGCTCTTTGCAGATTGTCATCTTCAAAGTCGACAAGCCAACTAGGGACAGTCAATCAGCTCGATGCCCTGATCCTTGCACGTTGATTGGATCTCTGCAAGTCATCCAGGAAAAACAAATGACTCTCAAGACGTTCTACAAAAGAATGGCAGACAGTCAATTGAATCCCGCCCTCTCATGAAGAAGAGAATGGTAGATAGGTCAATTAGATCCCTTAGTCTATGACAAAGAAGAAAACGTTAGATAGCAGAGTAAGATATTAGTCATAAAGGGAAAAAGAAAATGACAGTCGGCCAAAGAAGAAGAGATGGCAAGGACTAGACGGCGATGGGATGAGGAAGGGACGACGACAATGATTTTGCTGGCCAAAAAAGACGAAAGCAAAGAAGGAAACATACAAGGCCAATATTGTGAAAAGAAAAATAAAAAATACTGTAGAAGGATGATAGCTCTTATTTCACATTTCCCCTGATAAGTTTATCTTAATCCAGTAGGAGTAGGGAATAAATAAATTGCTCTGAATTTTTATCTAGATTCTTTATCATTCAAACTGAATGTTAGATTACATGAAATAAAGCATAATAAAATTATTTTATCTGACCTTATCACCTAAATTGAATATGTTCTTAGATGACAAGGAAATGAGATACTTGGGAGATACATAATTTGAACTAGAATTTAGGAAACCTACCAAGTATTGTGCTTCGTATGGGTGTACCCTAGGTTCCCCATTAAGGGGGCGTTCAGTTTGGCGGATTAGCGTGAGAAGATAAAATTCTCAAACCGTTACACGTGTTCAGATGGTGTGTAACGGTTTGAGATACAGATACATATCTGTGGACACACAGATATGGTATTTGTGTGTTTCGGGGGGATAAAAATTTATCCCCCCTATAAAGCTTTATTTTTGACACTTTTGCCCTTGTGGCTGAAGGAGGACGGCGAGACACAGAAAGACGCCGGGCTCCGCTCGTGGCCGACGGCGACGAGGACGACGGGCTCTGCTTGTGGCCGACGGTGACGAGGACGACAAGCTGTGTGTGTGGCCGACGATGAAGACAAAGACGCAGAAAACGAAGAAGATGAAGACAAATACGAAGACGGAGAATCAAGACGCAGAAGACGAAGCTGCCACCACTGACGATGCAGAGCCCGGACGATGATGCAGAGCTCGGACAACGATGCAAAACCCAGATGCAGAGCCCGGACGACGAACCCCTCTCCCTCCATCGTCCGATCCGTTCGAAGTAGTTCAAAAGCGATCTGGGTTGTTGTTGTTCTTTTTTTTTTTTTATTAACCGATCTGGATTTGGTTTTGTTTAACCCCGATCTAGGTTGTTTTTTCACAAACCCAGATCTGTTTTTTTTTTTTTTACTCATGAAAGGGTATTTTGGTAAATTCTTATTTTTATCCTACATTTCAAAAATTTTATCTTATTTACTATCTGTTAAACTAAACATGTGTAAAAGTTTATCCCCCTGTAAACTTATCCAGTTATATCCTTATCACCCTATATCTTATCCCCCTATCTGAACGGCCCCTAAGGAGAAATTTTGTTGCTTCTTTGTTAACTCTGTAATTTTTGAATGATAGAAGAGGGGACTTATGAAAATAAAAAACTGAAGTTGTGTCACCAAATTTCTGGTTATTTTTTAGTTGGTTAAGGAACATGAGATGATAATAAATAAAATTTTACTGATTTTTTAAATTTTATATTTTATGTATGCAAAATATAATCGCCAGCACTTTTCATTATTATTTTTAATTTTTAAGAAAGAATTGGGTTATTTTACTAGTATTTTACGAATCAAACTTAAAACTTAGATTTAAGGGTGTTTTTGGTATTATTCTAAATTTTCAAAACTTAGTTTTGGTATACCGATTATTCTAAATTTTCAAATTTTAAATTTTTATAAAATATTTAATTTTAAAATTGAATATTTTAAAAGTATTATTATACTATAAAAAATAAAAATAAAAAATAAAAATTAATAAATATATTGACCTTTCATGGGCGGAATGGACAATTAGCAAAAACCTTTCTTTCCAATCGGAGATCCAGACGTGCGAGCCTCAGTTGGTCTAACCTAAATTATTGCGTCCACCGCCTAGCTCTTGCCTTGAGTGACTAATGCGAATAGCCTCACCCCAGATAAGCCTCGAGCTTACTTGGGCACTGGCTTTATCTTGTTCAAATAACTCCTCTATTATTGTTCTATTATACATTTTAAACCCTAATTTAGTATCTAATTTGAAAATTAATTTTTCAAAAACCCATTAAAGAGTAAATAAATATTACCAAAAAAACCCACAACCAAATATTAATTACATATAAGAATGATAACAATATTATTTAGGATGATTTAATTTTAAACTATATGATTTTAATCAACATTTTGATCCTAATTTATGATTTCTTTCTTTATAAAAAGAAAATTTGTACATAGTTTGGAAAAAAATCGAAAATAAGTTACTTGTGGGCAATTTCCATGGGCACCATTGGCCTTCCCCGGAAGCATACTGAAGTGGGGATACGCGGAATGTCTTCATTTGCTTCATTCAATAACAAGAAGAATAATTAACTTGGAAATTAAGCAAGTAGCGTGGAGGTGACTTCAAGGGTAAACGACTTGGCCACGTGAGATGAGCGGTCGTTAAAGCTAATTTAGTTGTTATAACATCTCAGCATTACCTCATCAACTTATTTCACACATATATATATATATATATATGTATGCATACACCCACTCACACGTACAACAATGAATTAATTGACAACAATTTAAGTATAAAAATATTTATACCAAATCTTGTATTATTAATTTGATTAAAATTAAAAATTAAAATTAATAAATAATTAATACTAATTACTTTTTCATTATATTAATTTACTATTATCCTTCTTTCATTATATTAATTTATAATACATATTCATATAGTTTATAATTATATTTATTCTTAAAATATTAATTAAATTTATTCATTAATTTTAATCAAATTAATTATATAAAGTTTGATATAAGTATTTTTCTATTTTCCTAATGTTAATTGATCTCTTCTCCCCCTTCTCTCTCTCTCTCTCTCTCTATATAAATATATATATTCATCTCAATGGGCACTCATATATTAATATAATCCTACTTTTCTTAAATTATAAATAAATAAATATTAATTTTTAAAAATATAAATTTTAAAATCAAAATTAATTAATTAATTACAAAAGAAGAGGGGAGTTGTTGAATATATTATTTTTTTAATCTATTAATAAAATGCTATATTCTAAAAATGTCAGTGTCCTACTTTTACTTTCTTAGTGAAGTGATGGGCCGTGGCCAAAAAAGAAAAGAAAAGAAATTACGCGGAGAACACGTAAGTATGGAAATTCAAGGAGGAAGGTGACGCCACCGCTGTCACTTCGGTAGATTAACCCATTTTAATCAAAGAGTTGTTTTATTAGCTGCCACCTGTTTCTTAACAAAATATTATTTTCATCTTAAATATATATTTGATTTTCCTAACTTATCTTTTAGGTTAAGTTAATTAGTACGTCAAATCCGCTTTTGACTTGGGTCTAATCATTTATCTTTTTGGGTTATTACTTTTTTCTTTTTAATTCAAAAAATTTAAAAATTACTATTATATATTTTTAACCTCTTTTAATCTTCTCCCCTACAAGTATAAAAATCATGATATCCTAATTTTTAACTTTTGAAATAAAAAAAATCCAAAAAATAATCCAAGAAAATAGGATGATCAAAATTAGTTTAATTACAAGAATTTTATTTTTTTTTGTGTATTGTTAATATTTAAATTTTAATACGGTGAGAAAATTATCAAAATTTAAAGCAATTATACAAAGTGTCAAGGGCAATATCATCTTTTCAAATAATACAATTAAAGCATGCACCGTCATTACTTGTAACTCAATTTCTCTCCTTTAATCTATTTGACATGGGATTCACGGCATACTCCGCACATCTAATTCTTGAAACTCTTATCAATGTAGAATTCATAATTTTCCACCGCCTTTCCTACCTCTCCTATAACATTTGGCACTATACTATTACCAAATTAATTTATCAAAATCAACTTTGATACTATTTGTCATATAACTGATATTCTTTTTCTAAAAAATGCATGTATTATAATGTATAATATTACAATTTATAATTTAATTTCTTTCTTTTACCACGTTGAATGTGAAATTTATGGCAAAAATACTGATAAATAAAGTTGGTCTTGCTAAAACCGGAGAAAATGGTAGTTTCAGTTCATAGATTGAACAAATGAAAAACCCGGGGCAGGCTTGCTTAGGGGTGGTAGGTTTTCCCACTCGGGAAACTGCTTCCCATGTGTCTTCTTTTCAACTAAACGAACTTTATTTTCCCTTGAGGGGTTACAAATTGAAAAATCCTGGTTTCAAACTTGAGAGCTTTCCCTGGCACATTGTTTAATGAGCAACCATTTTTAAAAATATAACAAACCAAAACATCCTCAATTTGGAAGTCCGGGACAAACGGATCATGTCCGGAGGATCTCGTGACTCATTTTTTAGGACATCATTATTTCCATGCGAGCTTGTAGCGAGACATTGGGCTTCCCTTTCGAATCAGCTGAGAGGTCATTTGCATTAAAATATTATAGGAGTCTCAACTATTAAAGTAATTTAGTATAATTTATTTGGACTTCGATCTTTATTGTAACAGAGAGAAAAAGGAAAAAGAAGAAAAAGAGAAACCATTGGAAATCATTTTCAAAAATAAGCGGAAAACTTTGTGAAGTTGTCTAGGGTACTCGTATAATGCACATGGGTTTAAACATATAGACTCATAGCCCACTGAACCAAGGCATCCTATACCGACTCAAATGCAGCCCACGTCCCACCATCAGCAAGAATTCATCACCATTCCTCCATTTGAACATTTCATGTTTGATATATACCCATCAGATACAGTATCGTCTTCAAAGTATATCTTACTTCATAGTTCATGCCCTTTTGTGTAGCTCTTGTCCCAACTTTTGTTGAATTTGCATCAAAATAGATAATTTTAAGAGAGTAAAAATTTAAATTTTTACTTTTGAAATATTTGATCGAGAGTCACATGAGAGTCTTAATTCTATGTTCCAAAATACAATATACATAAATTTAATAATGAGAAAATTGATTTATACCATTAGATCTTTTAACTAAAATAATGATTGAACGAATTCAAATTCGCATGTCAACAACCTAGCATGAATGTCAAAATAGTCTACAAGAAGTTTAAATGCGTTTCCTTTAATAATATGTATACAAAGAGCATTTACTAATATTTAGAATTATACTAGTAATCTAAAAACATTTTTCAACTTATGAGTTTAGACAATTAAGAAAATAATCCTAAAAACTTAAATCAACCCCTCTCAAAAAAAAAAAAAAAGCGAAGGGGGGGGGGGGGGGGGGGCTTCCTTCAGGATGTCAATGATCTCTTTTGTATCATTTTCAATCACAATCTTCGTGGAAAACTTTGTCTTAAAACCAGTTTCTTCCCATCCAGCCAAGTATTCATGTACCCAGTAAATATGTTATTCTTTGATTAGAAAGAAAGCTGTGGGTGGGTTAAAAGTTTCTGTTTAAAGACATTCACACCCAAAAAAATTGAAACCAGACCCTACCAAACCTGTTGTCATATTTGTGTCATCCAGGACCTTCACAAGCCCCTCTCCAAAACAACTTCCCTAAAATGATGAAAAGAAAAGCCCAAAAGCCTTAATAAAAAAAAAATATTTCGTTTTTGGGCTTTTAAGCTTGCTCTCTTAACTGTAAATTTGTAATAAAAAGTGTTTTTTACTCTTAATAATCCTCTTTTTTAAAGAAAAAATCGTTTATCTTTCCGCCACTGTCGGGCCTCATTCTTTTGCTGGTGGATGCCCATCCCAATCCAATATCTCGAGATTGGAAGTGAGACGCGATCCGTCTCATGTCGTTTCGTGTCAAGTGGAATTCTCCCGAAAACCAGCGTTTCTTTTTTTTTTTTTTTTCTGTTATTCTCTGAACAAGGAAACGGAGCGCTCTCTCTCTCTCTCTCTCTCTCAATAATCGTACCTTAGAAGTTTCTAAACTCTCTGTCGTCGTACCCGGAGCTTTCTGAACACTTTGTCACATTCTTGCATATTCCTGCAGGTGAGTTTTTTTGGATCAAACCCATTCCACTTCAATCTTTTCTCTCCCGTCTTCTTTGTCATTCCGTGGGTGTCCCTTGCTTAAATTATTTCCGTTCATTCGCAGTTCTTCAGAATTGTTTATAGAATGCTTTTCACTTTTTGTCATTTTTCATGGATGCTTTGTTTATTGTTTTTATCTTTTTTCAAATTGCGCGTCTCTGGCCTATGGGAAAACTGGGGGAGGTAAAATGCTAACGGAAAACTAAACCTACACGGGAAACTTGAAGCCCACTACGTGAAACTGTGTTGTATCTTTTGATCACGGAAGAATTTTCTCCGATACCAGGCGGTTGCTTGTTTGCTTGATTAATTGAAATTGATGCCCAGTGATGAACTTAGGAAACTTGAGTCACTGAGTTCTGATTGCACTTGCATTTTCTCAAGAACAAACGGGAATTATGGAACTTATACTCTGCTTTGTAGTCTTCAAAAAGTTTACTAGGCCAGGACTTATGTTTAAATTGTATACATGTTTATGATCACTGATCTTGGCATCTTCTATGAAATTGGCATCTTCTATGAAATGTTTGGCTAAATATTTAAGTGATCAAACCTCATTTTTTATCTTTATGCCTGCAATTAAGGTGCTTTTTTGACTTTCAGATTGCAATTACGGCACTTATGGTTATGCATGCTGTGGTCATGTGTTAATGGCTTTTCTGGAGCATGAAACTAGATCAGCATAATCATCATTTCCATTTTTGTTGCTATATGTTATCCAAATCAGTCTATTTAAACGAATAATCCTATATGGATAATTGAGTCTATAGCAATTTTAAGTCTTCAAATAGCAAGCTTGCTAAAGTTGAAGGCTAAGTTTCTGACAGATTAAAACATAAGTGAACCTGAACCTAGATTAAAACATAACCATTATGCTTTAAAAAAAAAAAAAGGAAAAAATGTAGGGCATTATGGGGCATGGCAAAATGTTCATACTTCTTATCTTACAGTAATTCTTCTATCATCTAAGGCATAATAGTGTCAATCAGATGCTATAAAGCATTCATGCATAACAAAAGAATTTGAGGCACAATTATATAACATCAATTAATTAACCAATGCTTATTCCAACTCCATGGGATCGGCTACATGGATCCTATGTCTCGAATCTAGTCGATCCTAAACTAATTTTCATTTAAACCAAAACAATTTAAATGCTTCTTCACTATTTCAACTTTAGTTAGTTTTGGCCTACCTGCACCTCTCTTAATACTTTTTCTAACTGTATATGTTGCACATAACCTAATCATCCAGGACTATTTCCCTTTTTCTTATCCTTAAAAGGTGCTACCTCAACCATATGTCAAATACAATAAGTTTCTCATTCTATACTTCCTAGTTTTACCATACATCCATCTTAACATTATCATTTTTGTTACACTCATTTTGTTAACTTCTTGTTATTTTGTGCACAATTACATGGCGAAATTGAAATATTGAATGCAAGAGTTACACAAATGTCTGTTATGTCAGACTTTGTCCCACACCCTTATTAAAATATCCATCATGGAGCCTCATTTAGAAGAGTCCAAATAGGTAATATAGGATACAAATCAATAATCACTTGTGTATGCCATATTTTTCTGGCATCTAGATCAGCTATATCAGTTACCATAATGGGGCTTCTTTAGTCCTTTGTGACTTTTATTGCCATGAACTATTGCTTTCTGATTCTTAAGGATTTATAGATATGGTCATTATCCAAATATTGTTGCATTTAGACACAAATTGCTTAAAATCAACTAAATGTTCATGTAAGGACTTAAAGTCCATGTTTCTTTGGTCAGGCTGGACTTGGTTTATTGCTATCAATACTGGTGTAATATTTCATTAATTTTCATTCAACTATCTAATAACATCCTTCCTTTCCTCTGGTGCTCATCCTTCATTTCTATAAAAAAAAGAATAAAATCTCCCCTTTACTCCTCCCTCACTACATGGATGCAACCAATGATTTGGACGTTCACTTTTTCTATTGTTATATTCTCTCCCCACACCTAGAGAAAAAATAAAACAAGAAAAGAAGACAAATATGGCACAAGGTTTTCTATTTATCAATTATCTTTTATATGTTATCTCTTTTAACTTTTTCCATGTGGCAAATAGGTGTTTCTTTCTTGTTAAGTAATAACTAATTAGAATACTTTGCCCTTGACAAAATGAGATGGTGGTCAATAGTTTAGCATGATATTACAGAAAGGAAAGATCTGCCATTCAAATCTTAAAGCTTACTAGTTTAAAATTTCAATATGTCGGCCTATGATTTAAAGATCTGGCCAGACATGAGGAGTGTGTTAAGTAATAAATCCAAACACACTCTTAGAGGGAGGGCTAGCTATATTTCTTATTACTTAATAGAGTCAAAAGCCGTTTGTGTATGATTTTGTCAGAAAGGATAATACAGTTGGTCATTTTTACTAACTAGTAAGATTCCTAATGCCTGACCTTGATATTTTTATATTCGACTTTTCTTTTTCTGATATTTGTTGCAAAAATGTTGGTAGAGAGAGTAGTGTGCTATCAGATGCTTTCAGGTGTGTATGATTAAAAAAAAAAAATTCTATAATCCAAAAATAATATTGTATCTGAGTTTAGTCTTTGGTAGTCTTTTTATCACAAAAAGCCAACTTGGAACAGAAACCTAGCTGTGTCTTGAACTGAAACCTGCATATTATTCTTGGAATATAAAAATTCATGTTGGTTCCGCTTTGTTCCTCACTTGGTGCCACAAAGAAAGGTGATCAAAATTTGGCTGGTAGCCTGAACTCTGTTATATTGCTGTCAGTGTGTTTATGCTGCCGTGCTTACTAGTTGATGGAAGTAGCACATTCATTATTATTTATTTCCATTAGTCGTTGCTATTTGCTAGTTTTTGGTAATGTTATTATTTATGTATACTTGGTATACTTATATTGAGCATATATGAGTGGAAGTCCAATCTCTTCCTGTCTTCCTCTACCTCTCTGACCTACTCCTTGCTACTGATTTTTGTCCTTCAGAGTTTTCAACTCTATTTCTGCCAACTAACTTCTTTTTTGCTTTTAGTTGGTAAAATGCCAGATATTCAATTACCTGCTCATACCATAAGATCACATGGAGCTCAAGTGGCCAGGATACACATGCATGATTGGTTAATTCTTTTCCTTCTCGTGGTTGTAGACGTTATTCTGAATCTTATAGAACCATTTCATCGTTTTGTGGGAGAAGAAATGTTGAGTGATTTGAAGTACCCCCTTAAGGACAATACCATCCCCTTTTGGGCTGTTCCGGTATTTGCATTACAAACTTATGAATAGGAACTTTTATATACTGCAATTGAAATAATGTGTTGTTTTCTTCAATTGTTTCTGAAGGTGATTGCAATACTTTTCCACTCGCAGTCATCCTGGTCTACTACTTCATTAGGAGGAATGTTTATGATTTTCATCATGCTATATTGGGTAGTACTCATCCATTTAAAGATTTTGTTGTTTTATTTTAATTTTTTTAGGACTGGTCTTATGTCTATTTTTTATGTCTGCTCAGGGCTCCTTTTTTCTGTGTTTATAACTGGAGTTATAACTGATGCAATCAAAGATGCTGTTGGACGACCCCGTCCTGACTTTTTCTGGCGCTGCTTTCCTGATGGCAAGGGAGTGAGACCACATCAGATGCTTTTGTTTTTATTCTTCATATTTGTCATTTCTGTTTTAATTACTCTGATCTTACCCTTTAGATTGGTTGATAGCATTGCTTTGTGGTATGTCTAGGTGTTTGATCAGGTCATTGGGGGTGTTATGTGTACTGGACAGAAAAGTGTCATCAAGGAAGGATACAAAAGTTTTCCTAGTGGACATACATCTTGTAAGCAGCATTATTACAAGTTGAATGCATATCTGTATCATATAACTGGTTTTGCAGTACTGATTTTGTGGGAATATTTTCTCTGGCGAATTTGTATGTCTGCATATGTTGTATATATGTTAAATTTCTTATCATCTTTGGCTACCATTTATCTCAGCATATATGGTTCCACTAATTATAGCTCTCATCCTGAAGAAGAGAAGCATGCTTCTTATATCAGTATCATATCCTTAACCTTTCTATACATTTTATTTCACTTTTCTACATAAATTTCTGACAATAATGAGAATAGAATATTAGTGGCCTCCTAGAAAAAGTGAGTTATAGTAGAATATGAACTTGTAGGATAACCTGGACTGGGACAGAATATATGAAGCTTTATTGGACGGCTATAATGCCGATTATACTGTATTTTAAAAGATGTGAACAAATGAACATGAGATATTGAGAGATTGATTGGTGTCATGTTTTGTAATTATGTGGATTTAAACTCAGAATGAATAAATGTTTCATGTAGTTGGTTATAAAATCAATTTGGGAGCTTGATGTTGGTTAAACCCCCACTTCTAAGTGAACCTCATGAGTGTTCTGCTACTTGGGCTAAGTCTTCAGTTCCATGCATTTGCATGTTGAGTAATGGATTTGCTGGTTGTGCACTGGTTGCAGTTGTTTTTCTGTCTATTTTTCTTTATGATCCTTGTAGGAAAAACACATGCTCAATAGAGTTTGTGCTCTATGTGTAGGGTCTTTTGCTGGTTTGGGTTTTCTTTCATGGTATTTGTCTGGGAAGATTCAGGCATTTGACCACAGGGGCCATGTGGCAAAACTTTGCATTGTTTTTCTGCCCTTACTCGTTGCGGCTCTGGTGGGAGTTTCAAGAGTGGATGACTATTGGCATCATTGGCAAGATGTATTTGCTGGAGGTCTTATAGGTCTGTGATTTGTTGATAGAATCTTTCCTTGCCTACTTGTAATCATGCTGTTTAAGATTGTTGCTTGGCATTATAATTTCACTGTCTCATCGTGTCTCTCTGTTTGCAGGGTTGACTGTTTCTTCATTTTGCTACTTGCAATTCTTTCCACCCCCATATGACATGGATGGTATTATCTTATTTTTTATTGTAGATAGTCATTTTGAATACTGCAATCTCATCTTCCATAGAGCCTTTATACAACTTTGGATAATTAACATGCTAATATGTTTTTGAATCTGGTCTTCAATTTTGCTATTGAATTATGGTTAGCGGTACAGTTTCTTTCACTTCTGTGAATCTCTACTGCTGCCTTATATATTATGAGGAGGCTATACTAGTTGAGATTTTACCATTTTGAATTATTTATATGAAGGGTTTATTAATAAACTATCCAGTTTGTGAGTTGTCAGGTTGAAATTGTGAGTGTAATCCAATACATATTTTTAGTTTTCAATTTCTTCCCTTCTATGTTGGTTTTACTCACTTTACTTCATATTACTCTTCTGATATTTTTTTCACCTTCAGTAATTCTGGTGGAATGTTATTACCCTTTCTGATTTATAAAGGAGTTGATGATGCAATGAAGAGCACCAGAGAAAACAATAACAGTTATTCCTGTCTTTCTAATTCTCAAATTTTCTATTTTGTTTGTTTTTTATTTTCTATTTGAATGTACTGTTTTCACTTGTTGGGGAGGTTGAGCTTGTGATCTCTCTATCTGTACATTTCATCTTCAGTATTTGATGTTTGTTGGTGGATTATATAATTCCATGTAGGGTTGGATCATTTTGGATATGCAGAGTTCTGCATTTGTTGAAGCTTTCGAGTTTCACCTTATTCTGATTTCCCTTGTTACTAAAATATTTTTAATTAATTAAATTGTTTGTTTCTATGTGAATTAAAGAAAGGATTCTGTCTTTTCTTTTATTTTTTATTCCCCGGGAGGGAAGGGCTGAGATGGGTTGTGGACTGCCTTGGGGAGGTGCTCACTTTAAACTCTGATGTCACGGCTGCATACATTTATCTGGTAAATGATAACATCTAATGTTTGCTGGTGCTGCTATTGAATATTTTCCTGACCGGTGTTTTGTTTTCCTTAAGCGCCAGTTTTCTTTGGTTCAAACTATTTCCTCTATTTCATTCTGTCACATACATAATTTTTATTCTGTTTTCTTGTTTCACCTTCATCAGAATTGACATTTTGTCTTCACGGAGTTATAGTACCCATGCTCACTTAGGGATTCCATGCTGTTCCTGCTCAATCACAAAGCTTGGGTTTTGTGGAAGAACTGTTTTGTGCATATTTTTAACTACCTTAGATTTCCACAATTTGGTTTTCTCTAGGCATGTTTGCTTGTGGTCATGAGATTACATCCTTTATTATAGGCATGTTTGCTCTCGTCTTATTCAGGTTGGGGTCCACATGCGTACTTTCAAGTATTGGCAGAGTCAAGAAATGGCAATCAGTCCTCATCCAATATGCCCAATCATCAGGACTTAGCAAATTCAGAAGTTAATATGAGTGCCACGAGCACGGTCCTACATGATATGGAAAGCGGGAGAAGATACTGATCACTTTCGGTTCTCGTTTGTGGCCCAAAGTGGAGAAATGGGAAAACAAATACATAATGTTATCGAGCGTTTATGCCAGCTTACCCATTATAGTAAATACAATGCCAAATGGGACAGTTAGTTGTACAGTTGACATTAAATTTGTTTTTGGTAGGGGCTTTCATCTTTTTAATATCTTATGTGATGGTGCCGTTAAGTTTCTTATTCTCTAGTCTCTGGTGAATTGAACGCTAGAATGGCTTTGTTAACAAGGATGATTATATAAAATTGCTTTAATTTGTTTAAGCATCTGGATTTCCTGGTACTTGATGTTTTCAGTGATTTGTACGTATTGGGATTTATATTCAATGTTTGAAATCACTAATGACAAGAATGAGGTCATTCATCCAAGGGGGTGTTGGGATTGGCTTCCTTGTTTCTGGGGATGAGGCTTTGGTCAATTGTTGTTATATTGATGGGGTATGCAATGTATATATTGTTTGTGTTTTGAAAAACACACACACTCACGTACACCCACAGAGAGAGAGAGAGAGAGAGATTCGTATTTATTGTTTGAAATCACTAATGACAAGAATGAGGTCGTTCATCTCAGTGAGGTATTGGTAGGGGCTTCCTTTTTTCTTGGGAGGAAGCTTTGGTCGGTTGTTACATTGATGGAGTGTGAAATGAATATGTTGTCGTGTTTCACAGAGAGAGAGAGAGAGAGTTGTTTTATTAAATCAGAGTATGGTCAAGTCCGTAATCATCAGCAATTTTATAGCCTGGCAAGGTCACAGCTTGTACTTTTACGTGGGCCTTTTTGGTCAAGACTGGCGTTCTTAGACTATTATTCTTGGAGTTGGTTCTCCCCTTCGTGGGCATACAGAGAAGTAAAAAGCTGCTTGCCTGCTACCTTCATATGGTTGCTTTGAAGGAAGTTGAAGCCATGGACCGTTAAGAGGCTTCTGATTTTCATAGCTTTTGATTTCATGAAAGGCTTGAGCTTTGGATGAACTTTCAGAGCTTTTTGTACTTGTTGGATGAACTTTAAGAGCTTTTAACCGTTAGTTTTTTATAATTTAAGAAAAAGAAGAAGTTAATTGGCCAAGTTTGGATTTGTTTTCAAAAATAAGTTTTTATTTATAGAAATAAAAAGTCCATTCTGATATATTTTATTTTCAAAAGTTAAAGAGAGAAAAGTTCTTAGAAAAAAACGATGAAAAAAAAGACTAGTAGAAGTCTGAAATCAAACTGATTCAAATTTCAAGGGCCGTACGAAGTTGCGGCTTCTACTTTATCAAAAAGATCCTGCTTCTAGAAATTAACTTGACTTCATTTTCCACGCTGAAGATAATTCAGAAGAAGAAACCATGTACGGACCGATTACTATAAATAAAATGTCAACAAATTGAAGCTACAAATTGCTAATGGAATTTTATTTCCCAGAAATAGGACTTTTAGCAAAAATAAAAATAAAAATAAAGAAATAAATGGTGCTTTTGTCATCATCCCCCTCCACCAGCTCATGCCACAAAATCCCTAACAACCTTGGTCGGGCACAGGTGCTTAAACTTCGTTACCAATTTCTGTGCCTCTATTTATCTTGAACTTCAGAGAAAATAAACAAGGTTGATAACTTTAATGCAATTAAATTTACTTTTTTTGAGAAATTATTTATCATTTATATTTTATAAATATTAAATTTCTTAAAATAGAACCTGTAAAAAAATCAAAATTAAGATATTGCAATCAACAGATATTAGTCGAAATGTTAAGCAACTTCTACTCTGATAACAGTGAGAATAAAAATTTGATCTTCCCAAAACATATTTATTAAAAAGAGTTTTAATTTTTTACACTCTTAATTCAAAAAGAATTAATCTCAAATCAAAATTAACATAAAAAAAACTCATAATTTTACCCAAAAAAATTAAAACATCATGTCACAAAACCACTTGGTTTAAAACAAAAGTAGTACTTTTCTAGGTGGCAAGCAAGTGATTCAATTCTAATTCGAGCCGCCTTCACCGAATTATTAATTTATAAAAAGAGCCAAAGGTATAACAATATTAATATTCAAGTACCTAAACAAATGAAAATTGCTCCTACCCCAGAAAAAAATAAGAAATTTTTAGGAATTATTGACAATTTAATTCTCCTGAAAACACAACTTGGTCAAAGACAGCAACAATATCTTAAGAGTATTTTATAGTTCTACTCATTCTCTTTTAACATAAAATGAGTTGTAGCATTGAGTGATACTATAAAAAATAACATTGGTATTATAAATTATCATATACTAGATTAAGTAATCTCCTAAAATAAGTTCACTGTTTTCATTTGGAGGGGGCATTTCAGTCATCTTGAATCTTTGATAGCTAGTAGGTCAACAAAAATGACACTTAATTTAGCCACACTTTGAGAGCTTCAGTGCTCATATCTTGATTATTCTTCCCAAATCTTCACATTCTCTCTTCAATATATATATATATATATATGAATATAATTAAATTCCCTTGGCCTGGTCAGCCTGACAATATTGACCCATATTTTAATTCTTGAACGCTCAATTTGGCTGCTATTAATTTCATAGGCTGACCAAATGAGCTGGTCAATTCGTTTTAATTTCAGTGATTATATCAACTTGGCTATCTTTTTCATAAAGCCTATGAGGTTTTGGCCCTATTTAAAATCAATGACGGATCTAAAAATTTAATTATGAAAGGCAAGAAAGGAACTTAATTTTTAGATGTGAAAATTTATTTTATATAATAATTATATTATAATAATAAAATTTATTAAGGGGGGCCCACGACCGCTTAAATAGATATATATTATGAGGCTTTGGTGAAAGGCCAGGCCAGCATTTAGACTCTCCCCTAACATCTTCTATATATATACATACAAATATCTTCCTCTGTCTTTCAATCATACAAAAACACACCTAGCTCAATTTCCTCCACTAGCCACTTCACCTTTCCATCCTATACACGGTCACCTAGCTTCTCTCTCTCTCTCTCTCTCTCTCTCTCTAAAGGCTTTCCAGTCTTACCCTGATCTGCAGAGAGACTGTTTCACTGACTAGATTAAGATGGATATTGTCCCAGCTTCTTATTTTGATAATATCAAGAGGTATTGGAGGAGGAGGAAGTACCAGAGGCTGGACGATGGAAGGAAGAGGGTGAAGATAGCGAGGCTTGGAAACAGAACCAGGCGGTCCTGGAAGATAAGGTTGGTCCCAAAACTTAGGTTCAAGCTTGTCGACGCCATGATCCGCCTTGTTGTGGGAAAGAAGGTGGAGAAGAAGAAGCCGCTGCCGATGATATCAGCTAGTACTAACGAGGTTGTGGACGGGAGGATGGTTATGGAGATCTACAAGCGGTTGGTTTCTACCCGGGAATTTGCTGGGTTGTTAGTCTGAGGATGTTTTGAATTTTAATTTTCATTTCTACTTGCTTGTTCTTGACGAATGTAAAGTTCTTGAAGCTGTAACTTTGGTCTTTTGAAGTGATTCTCTGTGTTTTGGAATTGTAAAGAGTACCAGAAATTGAAATAATATGCAGCTTTGATTTAAGCAGAAAGGAAAAATGTGTAGTACAGAAAAAATGAATCTTTTTTTGATAAATCAGAAATTAAGAAAACGAAATTACAACAATACCTCTAACAAAATCGTTGCTGGGAAGGCTGGGATCTGATCGAAATTAGACTCGGGAGTCGGTGCTTCTTTGAAAATATCAGCAATACTGTCTCAAAAATGTAAATGTTTTTCTTCGGTTCATGATAGAAAATGGTAAGTAGTGAAGTCCTTTCTGTACATGATTGTGTGTCCAGTGGAAAATCTAATATTTGGATGGCTCTGTCGCAGTGGTAATGGGGTTTAGGGGTTGTTCGCGTGAACTTTTTCAAAATGTTTATTAGCTTTTCAATGATGGAAACCACTTAAAAAACTGTTCGTGAATTTATTTTAAGTTTTTTAAAAAAAAATTTAAATAGGATGGGGTGCTTTACTTTCTAATAACATTTTTGTAAATAAATTAAAATTAGTTTAAACTTGTATTTAACAGTTTTGTCACCCTTCTTCTCTATAGAGTTATTGCTTTAGAAGTTAGGGGTTTGCCTCTGCCAACCATGACGAGAAGAGGAGTTCCCGATCGGTGAGAAGAGGAGAGATGGAGGCCGATCTCCCTTTGCCAACCATGCTGGAAAGAGGAGAGGCCGATTTGCCTTTGCCACCACAGAGGGAAGACGAGTGCCCAATCAGTAGGAAGAGAAGACCTAGTGGAGGCCAATCTCCCTCTGCCGACGCGGCGAGAAGAGGAAAGGCTGATCTACCTCTATCAACCATGGCAGAAAGCCAGAAATCGTTTGACTCGTCATTGAAGCCCAAAATAGTCTGCCTCACTATTGAAGCCGAAAGACTTGGAGATGAACATATGTGGCAAACATAGAAATAGAAAATTGCCTTCCTCTTTACTCAACTAGTAAACACAAAGATGCATTTAGCGGATAGATTTTCGGTCGAAACGAAGAGCATATAGTGACGAATTTTTGATCTTCCCATTTGGTTGGCACAAACATATTGGGACAAAAGACATGGAAGTAATGTCATTTTTGTATTTTTGAAACAAAATTTTCTGTAAAACAAATTACATAACTTTTATTCCAAACATCTATTTTACTACTTTCAATAACTTTTAATATATTTTTTAAACATATCTAATTTTTACTTTGAAACCACTTTTATTTATTTATACTTTAAATTTTAACTCTGATTTTGTAAAGTGTTTGCAAATACTCCTTAAAGCTTAATGTTCTGAAAATTTTTCACAAGATTGAATTTTTAACTTCAAAATTTTAAAATTTGAAGTCAAATCTGATGAATATTTTGTGAGTCACGACTCTAGTTAGGTGAACACTCCGGTGCCTACCCCAAAAAGGGGGCTTTCAAACCTTCTCCACGTTGACTAATTATTATTGACCACGTGGATTATTTCAGGGACCAAAATGTAAATATTTCGAGGGACCAAAACAAAATACAAATACTTCAAGGGACCAAAGTGCAAATACTGCACTGTTGGTCGTCTTCCTCCTCGCAGAAGTCATTCGCCATCGCACGCCATTCGTCGCTCACCGCAAACTGCTAGCCTGCACGCCGTCAACTTAAGGCGACTCAATCTAGAAGCAGCAGCCCGATCCCGTTCAAATTGCGGAAAAGACGATCGCAAACGAAGAACACAGCAGATTACTATGATAAACCAGATCTGCAGGTTTAAACCGGAGGAGAAAAATCACAAAAGGCCGAATTGGACGAATACATTGTAGACCGATCGAGTTCCTGTTTACCATACCGATTACTCTCCAGATTTCCATATCCAACTTCCATCAACGCTGAACTGTTCGAGCTTCAGATCCGAAGCACTGTGGAGTTTTCGTTCCAGAACCTCCGCCGAATAGCAGATCAATCAGACCTATACCAGAGCAGAAGAAGACAGCCCGACTACACCAGTCCGACGGAACTAGCCCGGATTCGAGCACCACCCGATCTGCATACCAAACCCCGACTACCAGTCTGCCGATGAAGATTTGCAGGTACTTGGTTAGGTCCATCCAGTATTTAAACAGGATGGTGGCGAACGACGTGTAGGCTGGCAGCGAACAGTGTGCGGCAGTGAATGGCGTGTGGCGATGAGGGTTTCTGTGAGGGGGAAGACAACCAACAGTGCAATATTTGCACTTTGGTCCCTTAAAATATTTACACTTTGGTCCCTGGAATGATTCACGTGACTAATAATAATTTGTCCACGTGGCCTGGAGTAATTCAGGTGGACAAAAATAATTTGTTCACGTGGAGGGTGTTTGAAAACACCCTTTTTTGAGCATGTACCGAAGACTTCACCCTCTACTTATCCAACCCCACCAATTACTTAGCCAGTCGGCATCAATTGCCACTTGGATGTCGGGACTTGCACCATAGTCATCATCCAGCGTTGGCGACCACCATAGATTTCCTTCGACTGTCACTAACAGGCAACAATTGTTGACCAAAAACACTAGCATTGTCGTCGGTATTGCCTAGTGATGCCAACTAGCTGGCGCCGATCCCTTGCCACCGCTAGTAGAGAGAAAACCTGCCAGGTTAAGTTTCAACCTAGATCCTATATTGCATGCTATTGTTTTGTTCTCTATTTCCTCACTTTCGATTGACAATCGGCCACCATCTGGGCACCAAACCACCATTAACTAGATCGAATAACTCTGGCCACACCCATCCGTTGTCACCGTAGTTAACTATCTGTTTTCCTTCTAGATCCACTGTTTGCCGCTGGTTTCAATAGATCTGAAGCTCATCCCACAGGGTCATTGGAAGTGGATGACGGGTAGTACCTGACCCGAATCTAACAGATTTGAGAACCAATTTCTCCTTTTGTCTTTACTGTTAGACCACTCGTGGCAGAATCTATACTCAGTTGATGCCATTTGGAGCCCTTACAGTGATTGACGGCCTCCATCAGCTTCAACCAAGCAGGCCTGCACCGCCGAAAGCCCAGATTGGAGCCAATCGATGGGCAGCTAGTCAACATTTCTGAATTAAGACTATTTAAAACAATTTTTGGAAAACACAAAACTCAAAAGTATCACAATTCAAAAAACTTTCTACAGTTATTATCACTTAGAAAATTCTGAACTAAAATTTGACCTAACAGTCAAATTCACGCTATTACTATCCATACGGCCTTTAAGCCAATAGCCCATGGGTTGGAAAAATTACCCACTTTTACAATCTCTCCATGACAAGTGCCCTATATTTTTCAAAATTAAATAACAAGTTTGAAATTGAATTACTTTTCTAATTTCCCTTCATTGTAATTGAACTGCATCAACTGTTGCTATGGGTCGTTCAGGGTGGCCTGAACGTTGCCTAACACCATCTTTTAGTTCTTTTGTTTTTTTGTTTATTTTTTGGAAAGTATTACAATCATTAGGATATGAAAATTTTGAATTTTTGACCTCCACCTCGTTGGTAAGGAATTTTTATTTATGACAGCATTATGAAAGATAATTTTATTTTGTATTTTCTAAAAAAAAATAATAAATTTCTTCACATTAACATATTGAATTTATATTTTTAATAAGAAATGAACATAATAAAAAATGGAATCTCCAATTTTTATAATAATTTAAGGTAACGTATGATATGATAAAATGATTTTTGATAGAATGGGAGTGGGAGTGAGAATGGGAATGGAATAGAATTAATATTTTTATAAATATATTTGGTACACACTGATAAAATAAATATTCTTATTCCATCGTTATGTTTAGTATATAGAAATAGAGGTAGGACAGTAAATAAAAAAATATCTAATGACAAAAATGCTTTTTTGTTATAAGGATTTAAAAATTAAAAAAAAAGCTTTTAATTTATTCTCAACATCCTAAAAAATTACCCTATGAACAAATTAAAAAATTCTTATCCTTTGGATAAACAAATTTATTGAGTTCATAGGGTAATTTTTCCACCCCGTGGCAATTGACCCATATTGATTCTAGAACCCGGCCCTGCTCCTGGGTCCAAGTCTTGATTGGGCTGCTATTAATTAAACGTGTTAACTTGACCTAGTCAATATATCTCCATATCTAATCTGTCTCCACAAGTCATATGTTTCATTTTGGTGTATGTATCAGACGTCTCTGGTCATGACCAATGAAGCATTTCTGACGTTCTCCATCTTCTTTTATATATATAAACACCCTCCTCTACCTTTCTATCACAGTAACAAAAACCTAGCACCCCTCTCTCTCTCTCTCTCTCTAAAGGCATCCTAGACGGGCTGTCAATTGTACGGAAGTTTAATTTTGCCTTTATTTTCGTGACTAAACAAACACCAAACTCAGTTCTCTCCAATACCCCCTTCACCTTTTCATCATATACAAGAGCACCTAGCTTCTCTCTCTCTCTCTAAATGGATATTGTTCCACCTGCATATTTTGATAATATCAAACGGTACTGGAAGAGAAGGCGGTACCAGAGGCTTGAAGATGGAAAGAAGAGGGTGAAGACAGTGAGGCTTGGGAACAGAACAAAGCGGTCTTGGAAGGTAAGGTTGGTCCCAAAACTGAGGTTTAAGGTTGTTGATGCAATGATCCGGTTTCTCGGGGGAAAAGAGTGGAGAAGAAAAAGCCGCTGCCGGTGATCTCAGCTACTACTAATGAGGTTGTGGATGGGAGGATGGTTTTGGAGATCTACAAGAGGTTGGTGTCTACCAGGGAACTTGCAGGCTTGTTAGTGTGAGAATTTTTAGAGTCATTTTTAATTTTTGTTTTTCTTAATGTTTACTCGCTTTTGGAAGACATGTAAATTGCATGGAAAGGTAAAAAATTGTGTTCTTTTAATATGTTTGGGAATTGTAAAGTACTTGGAATTGAATAATATGCAAATTTGATTTAACCACACTTCCAGTTATTTTTTCTCCCCTTCTTAGTTTATTATTAATAAAATGAATTTTTTCTAATGCATAAAATATAAATTTCAATGGCTTTGGCTACTATAGCCTTCCCTTGAATACAATTTTTTTTTTCCTTTTTCTAGGTAAAATGCCTGGAAAATGAAACCCAACGTATGAAAAATATAATAAATAAATAGATAAAGTAATAAAAAATTTCACCGTATCTATGATTACTTGTTATTTTTAATATTATCAACCTTATTTGTAACTTATACACTCCATACTCTTTAATTTTACCCGTAAACTATTTAGTAGTAATTCTTTCACAATTAGATCTACCTATAAAGTAACGATATTTATTTAAAGAAGTTAGCTGGCTAGCTGATTCTTATTAGTCCAATTCTTTTTAAGAGTAGAAGTTTAATTTTTCTATTTTTTTAAATATAATTCCACCCTTTCAAATAAAAAAAAAAAAGCAAAGTTTTACATTGATCAACATTAACTACTTGTCTTCCTTAATCACGGAGCTTTATTTACTTTTCTTTTTTCAATTTCACCACAAGAATCTTATTGTTAGAAAACGGAGTAGGGTGATTGTGAATTGACTCGACCCTAACTCATTACACAATATAAGTAAAAGGAGGTTAGTTAAAATTGAGAAAATAACTATCCATAATTACTAAAATATATAAACCTCAATTCCTATAGAAAACAAACTCTCATTGCCATTTTATGTTTAAACACAGAGAGAGATACATATTAAGAAACTCAAACTTTACATCTAAATTATGA
The DNA here is from genome assembly GCA_911865555.2 of Thlaspi arvense. NCBI lineage: Eukaryota > Viridiplantae > Streptophyta > Magnoliopsida > Brassicales > Brassicaceae > Thlaspi > Thlaspi arvense. Next base: position 68,465 of record CAJVSB020000156.1, read on the forward strand.
GAAAATGAGATTATTTCAATTGTAAGTATTTTCAGATTAAGACATTCAGTGAAATATTTTCAAAAATTTTAATATGATGTATGTATACTTGTTTAGAATTTAGAATTTGATTCTTCACTTATTATATACGAATATCTCCTCATTCCATCTTTTAAACTTCAAGCTAAAAAATTTTGATTAAATTTAGTTAATGTTATTCCAAACTTCTAAAAGTCTTCCAAAAATTCACACTTAAGTGCAAAATCATAATTTTGATTTTATAATTAAATACAATTATTCAAAAATAGTCAAATGCCATAAGTTGAAATTGGACTACAGACAAATTTGGAGTCAACTGAAGCGGCCTTTCAGTTGGGTATGGTCATAGACGTGATATAAACCGTGGTAGTAAAGCAAAAGTCTTATCAGTTACACGGTTTATTTGGTGCTGTCTTTTTTAAAAGTGATACGAGGTTAAGGATTGGAAATGAGTTGAATTTTAATCAAATCAAATATATTTGGATATGAATTTGATTAATTATTTTTATATTTAAATTTAATTTAAAATTATATAGAATTTGTATTTATTAAATTATATTTGAATTTATTCGATAATTTAAAATTCAATAAGAAAATTTATTCCGATAAGAAAATAATATTTTTTTATGCTTAAATCTATCAACGCTATTTTATCAATCATATTAATATCTGAATTTTTTTATTTTCTCAATTTAATTTATATAATTTTTAATTTATTAATATTATATGTACAAAACTATTAATTTTATTAAAAATATATTATTAAAATTTGGATTCAAATCTTTAACAAATCGAATTTCTTAATCCCATATTAAATTTACTTATTTTGAATTATAAATATTTATAATTAGATTTGATCTATCAGATATTTTAATCGGATTCAAATCTTAAATTCCAAACCGAATTTAGATTGGATTTAGATAAAAATCTAACTCATTAATAACTTTAGTTTATACCTTATTTTGTGCGTAAACTTCATCTTACGCTAAGAGAGGAAAGAACTATCATTAATAGCAATATCAAATAAATCCCGTTGGCGCAAGCTTTGTTTATGCTTAGACATTTGCTTGGTTTCTCAGGTACTTGTCTAATGAACTTAGTTTATACTTAAAGCTACTAGCATAGGATGAAGAAGCCTCTAAAGTTGGCACTTAAATTAAAGAATCCTAACCTCAAACTGTGCTTCTTCATTGCGATATTGGCTGACTAAATTTTGTGATAGCTTCTGATTTAGATTCAATGATGAAGATGACAAGCATCAGCAAGAAGCAAGTGTACCTAATTGAAACAATTAAAACAATAAAAAGACAAGGAAAACAAATTTAACCAAATCAAACAAACCTAATTAACACAACCCAATAATCAAATCTTTTATCCCCAATAAATAATAATGAGAAAAATATTCCAATTGACGTAGAAAAAATTGAACAATTAATAAGTCATACTTAATTGAACAGAATATAAAAGTAATTTCATCCCAAGTTGACACTGCCACCTTCTTCAATCTCGTATAAATCAAATATCCTATTATTATATTGTAAAACCCAAAATTTTGGGGTATTAAATTAATTTAAAATTTCAAGGGGCTCCAATGAAAGAGATAGAAAGCTTGGGGCCTAATTAGAAATAAATAAAAGTGCAAGGATGAAATTGGACAAAATTAGAATTTCGGGAAGGAAATCAGAAGAAATCTAAACTTCCAGGGACCTAATAGCAATTTTCCCTAAATTGGATCCAGATTTAGTTTCAAATCCGCACACTCGGAATCACCAAGACAAATCCTATGAAATCTGTTATAATTTGTATCAAATTTTTCTAAATTGAGAACAAAGCCTCGTTTATATAAATCTTAACAACGAAATCCCTTAATCTATTTTATGCAATCGACCATAAGCTGTGAGGAATTTCCAAAAAATTGGCCGACGTTGAACTGCATTCATAGCTTGATTTTTCTAGAAAATAATTTCACAATGTTGATCGATTCCTCCAACTTTTCAATCAACTGCCGTCGCTTGTGTTATTCTAGTCACTGTCGCAAGATTGATTACAAAGTTTCCTTGAGATTTCAAGTCAGCTTTCAAACTTTTTGATTTAGGATAAAACAGGTTGGGACGAAAGAAGCTGGAACGCTCCGGGTTTGGCCATGGGTCTTGGGCCTTATTCTGGGCTACACCGAATAAAAAAAAAAAAAAGGTTTGGGTGCTGCAGGGCTTGGGCCGTGTCTTGGTCTGGGTTTGGCAGACGATTTTATTCGGCAGGTCAGCTCCATTTAGTGATGTGGGCTGCTATTGGGTTTTGAATAAGCCTAAGTCCAAGATCCAAAATAGGAAAGTTAAAGGAAACAATAAAGTAAATAGGAAAGAAAATAAAGAAATAGCCAGTTCCCATAAATTCCGATCGGTTTTCTTCCTATTCAGGGGTAAATTAATTAGATAATTAATTAAATTAAATAGTTTAATTTCGGTTCAATGAGAATATCACTATTTTAGACCTGGTTCAAGAGAATAAATGCATAAAATCAACTAGTTCAACATATAAAAGGCCAGTTCAGTGCCTTTTTAGGCCGGTTTAGTGGTTCTCAGATTGGTTCAAGGTTGGTTCAGTAATATAGAGATTGATTTATGGTCGGTTCAGTGATTTAAAGTCCAGTTCATGGCTGATTCACCCTCCTAATGACTAGTTTGTGGCTAGTTCAACCTTCTAGTGGCCGATTCATGATCGGTTCAGTACATTTAATGATAGTTTTGAGATTAAATAGATTGATTTTTATGTTTTAAAAATCGGTTCATGGCTTTGGTACTCCTTTCATGACTTATTTGATTGGTTCGGGATTTTAGTGGCCTTCTTATAGGTTCGGGTATGAAAATCTAGAAATTTATTCAATTTCTTAATTAGGAAATTTCATTTAAAATATTCTTGGATATATTAGAGGTACAAATTGAGATATTATATTATTTATTGATTTTAGATTGTCTGTACGATACTTGTTGAGCCGTGTTTCTTGAGACTTTACTTATCGATTTACGTCATTTCTGTGAGTAATAATGTGTATTTATGAGCCTTTACTACTTTTCATATCTGTAATAAATCTGGTTTTACATTATATATTTGTTTTCTAAAAAATGTGATTAAATTCTGTTAAATTGTATAATAAGGGACATGTATGTAATTTCTGAAATTGTTTTGTAACCCAATCTGTTATTTACATTCAATTCAATTTATATCAGTAAATAAAAAGATTATGTTAAACTGTTATGTTATTTCTAAAAAATCTATTTTGAGGGGAGTTTCAGATTTTAGAACACTATAGTTAACAGTATGCGTTAGAGAGAGTACACCTTGTACGAGTCTCTATCTTAATAGGAGTGATGGTGCTAGACTTTCTGATTTCTGTTTATCGGCATGACTAATATATTGCCGTCTTATTATCCAGTAGACTGATATGTTGCTATCCCAATTACTGGTAGACTGATATGTTGCCATCCTGATTACCAGCATGACTGATATATTACTATCCTGTTTACTGACTGACTATGTGCCGCCGTCCTGATTACTAGTTAACTGTGTGTCGCTGTCCTGATTTTCAGTAGACTGGGCTCGTCGTCCTGTTTTCTGATATATGTTATGTTCTGAATACGAGATCCCTAAATTATGAAAAATGTTTGTGAAAAATCTGTTTTTAGTGAATTATATATTATATCTGTATGCATGTCCTTTGTTTTCATAGATGTAGATATTATTCACTGAGTCTGTAAACTCACCCTTATTTTTTTTAGATTTTGAGTACGTTGGTCCAGCGAATCCTACTATTTGATAAGAGTCTGTATTATCAATTGTTTCTGATTTAGATATTTTTCAAAGTTAGTTATTCTGTTTTTGTTGGACATTGTATTCCTAAGATTTTAGTATACTCTATTTAACTACAGACAGGTTTTGTATCTTATGTTGACAGTTCAGTTATTATGGTCTGGACTACCTTTTGTTTTATATCAGATTCTCAATTCAATTAAATTTCATATTTTCTGTTAGGCTTGTAGGATTGTGATTTATTTTGACTTTTGCGCCGGTCACGTATTCGATTTTTGGGTTGTGACATGTACACTTTGTAACAGCATTTATAAATTTTCTTTTTCTAAATATAGATGATATTTTAAGATTTCAATTTTCAAATTAAAAATAAATAATTTTCTAAATTCACCATTAATTGTAAATCTAGGTAAGGTTGTTAATGGGTTGGATTTTTTTCTAAATCCAATCAGAAATTTAGGATTCAAAACTGATTAAAATATTCGACAAATCAAATCTAATGATAAAGATTCATAATTCGAAATAAATAAGTTGAATATAGAATTAAAAAATCAATCCGTTAAAAATCCAAATCCAAATTTTAGTAATATTTTTAAATTAAATCAATAATTATATATATAATATTAATAAATTCAAAGTTATATAAACTAATCGAGAAAATTGAAAATTCAAGGACAATATGATTGATGAAATAGATCTAGTAGACTCAAGTATAATAAAGTATTTTTTTTTATCGGATCATATTTTCTTATCCGATATCACATTATCTATTAGATCGGATATAGTTTAACAAACACAGATTTTATAGAATTTCGGACCATATTTGAATATAAGAATGACTAATCGGATTCAGATTTGAATATACCTAATTTAATCCAAATCTGATACATTTACAATATTAAATCTAGGATTATGATGTTCAAATGAGAGAATGCTGGAGTTTTGGAGCTAGACTAGTTACAAAGCTGAGTTCAATCTCGAAGTTCAAACGTGCACGCAATTTTTAATATCAAGTGGACCATAACTGCCAATGTCATATTTATTGAGGTCAAGTTTGTTATCCTATTGTTTTAGTTCAACTTCATTAGCAATACTAGTCGTATGTAGTTTGCTAAACAAAAGCATTATCTTGGAAATTATTTCCTTTTTTTATTTTGGTTACTGTAATGTCTAAATTATCCTTAAGGCAAAATTTGCGGCTTTATCTAAAAATTTATAGGTCTAGTCTGCAGTTTCAAATTTCCATTCTATCTTTATCTAAAATATTTTACTTCTGAAATATTAATTACCTCGTCAAGCTTGTTATATTACATTTATGTTATTATTAAGTAATCCTTAACTTTCATTGGCCAATGGATTTCTCATGCTAATTAGAACTCATTTGCTAAATCGAATAAAATAAGGTATGATAAGATAATTTTTAGATAAAATATACTTGTTGTATAATATTTTAAATCATTATATCTTATTCAGTATATTTTAACTCAAATTTAAATAAAATATTAAATAAACATATAAATTATCAAAATAACCAATTTTTGTGACGGACAAGTGACGATAGTGGTGAAAGGTGGTGATTAGTAGCAGTGGCCAACAATGAAAGATGGTGGATGATGGTCATAAGTGGCAGATGAGGTCGAAGTTGGCAGAAGGCAATGGTTAGAGATAGCGATGGGCAGCAGTAGATGATAGTAAGTGGATATATTTTAATAATTGGTATTTGAACAGTAACCACAATATTATTTAAAGGGATTAATAAGAGTTCGATAAATTATTTTATCTAAATTTAATGGGATAATTGTTTTACCTACATGATTTATTTAATACTTTTATCTAACCTCTCGAACGATGGATAAGATCATATAATTATCTTTACGCACCTTCCAAATACTTTCTTACTAGGGAAATTTTTAAATATATAAATTTTTAATTATAGTATTGGTGTCAGCTTGTAGAAAAATAATTCTTTTTCCAAAACTTTCGAAGGAAAATTGTATATTTTAAACTAACCATATCTTCTTATAAAACAAAAAAAAAGCTTAACTTTATTTGAAAATTATTTATAACTAATTTGATAATATATATATGTGATATGTATCTCTTATTAATGCCTACATTTGCACATGCAACAAATCCAGAGTTCAGTCTGAAAGTCCAGACAAGAACACAGAGCAAAAATGCCCATACTTTCATCCTATATTTCTAAACCAAATTCCCCTGCTTTGAAATATATATTCTAGACTTCTATACTGTCAAAAGTTCACCTTTAAGGTGAAAATTCGTCGTTGTATATAAGTTTAGTTGCTATGTAAAGGATTTTACCCCACGAAACTTAATACTTTCTGAGCAACGCTTGTGTCGCTCAGAAAGTACTGGTTTGTGGTATTTTACTTAATAAGTAATATTATTGTAACGAGTAAAAGTTTCAGGAGAAACATATTTGGTTTAGTCTTCTTCAGGGTGCTATTAATAGTTCTGTAATTTACTAGTTCTGTATTTGATTTGACAAGTTCTTAGACCGCTCCAGAATCTAGTTTTCAATTCACCTCGACTTTTGGGTTTCAATATGTCTGGGACAGTGAAACAAATGTAATTATTAAATCTCATCTAATCGTAAAGAATTAATAGATTCCATTATTAATTAATTTATATTCTCCTACTTCATCTCAACCCTCGTTTGTGTTATTATTACCACCCAATCCCATAACTTTTATTCCATCACTTTCCAATCCCACAAAATATTCTAGTACCCAGTCTAACCCCTTTAATCAAACAAGTGCAGTCTTGCCTGCAAATGATCATCCCCCATTTCTGGACATTTTCAACCGTCAGCTTTGCGGCAGTGGAGCTTCAATGCTGGTTTTTAATTGTTGTTTCCTTTAATATTCTCGACCGTTTCATATCATATGCTCATCAACATTTCAAGACCTGGCCTAGCTATTGTTTCAGTAATATCATAATTTCGAAGTAACATTTTTCCGCCCATTAAAGTCGAAACCTGTGAATTTATGATTTATCCACAATAATTGAAGACAATTTCAAACTTTCGCTTTCTTGTATAACCTCCCCAATCTATTGATTAGTTAACCCTCCATGGAAAAGATGAAACCTAAAAAGGAAAATTTTTTCTTTGGTCAGCCTAACAATATTGACCATTTTGAGCCCACAATGCTTGTGTTTTGACTTTGAAATCTGGATATTGTTCCTACAACAGGACGTAAAGTAGACAAAGTCTTGTTCAACACAAATACACCAAACATATATAGACCTTAGCTTGTAGGTTTAGCTACCTTAACATCATTGTTATAAACCCATCCAACACATCTTATCATCTCACCCCACTCCCCCTCTCTCTAAAAATGGACATTGTTTCTTCTACGTACCTGAAAAATCTTAGGAGGTGCCTAAGGAGGAGGAAATACCAACGGCTTGAAGAGGCAGCTCAGAGCAAGAAGCCAAAGAACTTGAAGCTGGGCCGCAAAACAAGCAGTCGTGTTTGGAGGATCCGACTGGTCCCAAAACTACCATGCAGGCTTGTTTCTCCAATCAAGCTCTTGGCAAGGTTCCATGACGCATATGTAGATATGATGAGCCGTATGTTGGTTGGCAACAACCTCATTCTGTTTGTTGGGAAACAGCCAGTCCTAAGAGGTCGGCGGGTTCCAGCAGTGGCCGCCACCAATGAGGACGGGAAGTTGGTGGTGGAGATTGATAAGCATTTGGCATCTTCTCGTGAACTAGCAACATTACTAGTCTAGCAATGTGACAACTCGCAACCCCGTTTCCTTTATCTTCTCATCTTTGTAGCGTGTGATCTTTCAATCGGTTAGGAAGTTGTAAATTTGGGGATTAGTTGAACTAATTCATGTAAAATGCTGAATCCTATTTCATCCTTGGTGTAATTAAATGATCAAGAAACAAGAACATACACCAATATTCCGCATTTAATTTTTAGAAGGCACTCGAAAGGCCGTTTCACAAGAACTGTTCTCAGCCCAGCACATAACATAAATATTCTCACCTCCCGAAGGAGAGGTCCATCCTTTTTATGCTGTCACAGGCAAGTACATTTCAACTACCAACTCCGATCCTCGAAAAATAAATAATAAATAGATTATTTAACCTGAAGAAGAATGAAAACAATGTCAGTTTTAAACCATATGGCAATAAATGTTGTTGATCATGCAAATACATAGGAGTTATAGCACCCTGCCAGATGATGAATAGGTATTATGCATTTATCATAAACAAATTAAGTTATTCCCTGGTAAGTCTGGGTGGTTACTAAAATAATCCACGTGAAAACTACTTTCAGTAAGGAAGAACCTATAGCCATTTCAGAATTAATTTTTTCCCATCCTAACCAGCACCAAGCAAAAATACTCCATCCACTGTCACGGGATACCGGATCCGGAAAAGAGATTACAATAAATCCAAATTCTGGTAAACAATCAGATTTGATCAATTAAGAAATATCCACCTTACAAATAATTCCAGGGCCAGGGCAAGACAGCCTATCAATCTTAGCCCCCCTGCATCCTGATCAATAAGCAGCAACAACAAATTAACCATAATCCTTTTTACCTGTGATTATTTTTATTTTATTTTTTTTGGGTGTCTTAAAGTTCCAAGTTCATCTCCACAAAATCTGGAACATACCCAGGTAACATTGTTAGCCTTGTCAATCCATTTAAGCTGCATATATCTCCTCTGTCTTGGCATGCCTCTCATCTAAGGAATAGAAATCAACCATGCCATCATCAACCTCAATTAAGCTACAACCAGGCAACTTCATAGAACCAGTATCCCTCACTGCAACTTTTAGCCGTGCTAAATCTTCCCATTTCTGTGCATCCCCATAAATATTAGAAAGCATAACATAGTTTGCAGGGTTCTTTGGCTCAAGCTCAATAAGTCGTTGAAGAGCCAGTTCAGCCATTTTGATATTTTTGTATTTCCTACATGCCCCAAGTAAGGCAGTCCAAATAACATGATCAGCTTCCATGGGCATCTTCTCCACAAAATCCACAGCCTGCTCTAAAAGACCAGCACGGGCCAAAAGATCAACCATACAACCATAATGTTCAATCTTGGGCAATTGAATATTCATCAATCATTGAACGGAAATACAAAAATCCATCTTCTACAAAACCCATATGAGAACAAGCACATAAAATGCCAATGAAAGTGACACCGTCTGGCTTTTCTGCAGTTTTCTTCATTTGAGAAAACAAACTTAAGGCATCAGCTCCACGTCCATGCACTGCCAGGCCATTTATTATGGTGTTCCAAGAAATCAAATCCTTTATATTCATGCTTCTGAACACATCAATTGCACTATCTATACTTCCACATTTTGCATACATATCAACTAAGGCATTTCTAACAAAATGTTCTCTTTGTACCCAATGTTGTCTGCATATACATGAACCCACTTACCCAAGTCAAGAGCTCCTAATCTAGAACAAGCAGTCAACACGGTCACAAGTGTGGCATCGTTAGGACACACATCAGACTCGCTTAGCATCATTTTAAAAGTACTCAGAACTTCAAACCAATTGTATTTGCGTGCATACCCTCCAATCAATCCATTCCAAGAAAAGATATTTCTCTCTGGCATTTCCTCAAACACTTGCTTACATCCCTCAACGTCTGCATTGTTGGCATAACCATTCAGCAATGTGTTCCACGACATTAAATCATGGTTGGCATCTCATTGAAAAGGTTCCTAGCTGCCACCATATCTCCGCATTCAATATACCCAGATACCATAATGTTCCACAACACAATATCACGCTCGGGTGCCAAGTCAAAAAGTCTCCGTGCAGAGACTACATCTCTAGATGAAATGAACCCACCAATCATCGAAGTCCATGCTACAACATTCCTCACATCCATTTCACGAAATACTTTATAAGCAGAGTCCATTTCACCGCAACAAGAATACACTTCAATTAAACTGGTCCCAATAAATGGATTTGCCTTGAAACCCATCCTCAGTGCAAAACAATGCACCCTTTCGCCTTCCCGCAAAGCTCTTAACTTTGCACAAGATTTCAACACCTTGGGAATGTGAAGCAATTCGGCCTTACGTCCATGCACTTCATCTTATAAAACAAGGCTACAGCTTCGCCGTAGCGCTCATTCTGGGTGTACCCTTTGAACATGGCATTCCACAGCACTACGTCTCGGTCTGGGATTTCATCAAACACCTGTCGGGCGTGGCCCATCCTCTCAAATGCAGCAAATGCCCACACAAGTCTTGGCAAGATATATTCATTGTGTGCTAAACCATTCGTGATTATCTGTGATTGAACCAGAAGGAGACGTTGTATATTCTTACATGATTGCAAAAGTGATATGAACTTCTCCTCGAGAAGTCTTTGTGGAGATTTGAGGACTAGATTTAGAGGAATTTTCGCTATTATTAACCGGTAGATTTCTTCAGAGGAGCACTGTGCGAAATCCTGCCAAATTCAGACTTTGAACGGTCGGGTGCAGAGCAGTGCTAATCTGTCGGTATTTTAGTTGTCCGCCCTGGCAATTGAAGTGCCGAGAGAGAAAACGAGAGGCGCCTTTCAGTTTCTTTCTCTCACTAACAGATATCAATGGAGGAATCTCGAAGTTGAGTTTTTTCATGACGGACATGATCTTTTTGGATATGTTTACTAATTTCAGTTGGGCTGATTTGTACAATACATTTTAATTGCAAA